>JADRCH010006964.1:245000-255234 GCA_019843965.1 Rhynchomys soricoides
CTTCCTCCTCTTCCTGACTCCCTCCACTTCCTCCTCTTCCTGACTCCCTCCACTTTCTCAAAGTCTCCAGAGAAGGCCTTTAGAGGAGTAGGGCATAAGGCAGGACCTCAGGGCTCTGTCACCTTGCGAGGTGTCGAGGATTCTTTGGAATGATGAGAAATGGAGTTGAGGGAGGCATGGCTCAGGAAGCAAGAAGGAGATGACAGGAGAATTGTAGATGGTGACAGAAATGTATGGTAAGCGAGGGATGGTAAAGGAAATACGAGAGAGACATAGGAGAGTAAAGGCAAGAGAGACAAGAAACAAAGCAAAGGGAATAGGAGATATTCTGTCTAGCCTGGGATAGCGGGACGGTGTAATACAGGGGGAAAGGGCTGCCCCACTACTGCCTTTTCCTTCATTCCTGCCTGGTTAGCCCAGGCACTCAAAGCAGAAATGAAAGCATGCAACATATTGAGGCTGACAGAACATGCAGGCCTATAATTTTACTGAGTGATCTGGGGATAAAGAGCATCCCTGGAGGGAAGAGCAATTGTCCAGAAGCAGAAGTAATGAGTGAGTCCCCAGCTCAGCATAGATGGAGGCCTATGACCTCCATTGTGACCACTTTATTCTCTCCTGAAGACTCTGTGGGCCTGTGCCTGTATGGATGTGGGTCTTCTCCAAAGAACCAAGCTGCTTGTTTCAGGCTACCCAAGGCTCCTCTTATAAGCTAGGTAGGATGATGAGCAAGGAGCGTTGGTCCATAGGTAGGTAGGGGAGGAAGGAGGGAAGGAGGCTTCTAGGAAGCCAGGGGCTTCTTTCATCTCAACCTCTTCTGCCCTCTCCCTTCCCCTCCTGCTCCAGGAAGCCTTCAGCTTCCCAGTCACGGCCCACTCCTAGATCCCTGATCTAGAGAGCAGAGGTCCCCCGATCCAAAGGAAGACGGAGATCCCAGCAGTAGTCTAGAGGAAGTGATGTCCTCATCAGCATCACCCAGGACCTCAGCCCTCAGCTGGGGTGGGACAACCTCTAGGGCATCCGCCTGGGACAGATGAGAGGACCATTCAGGAACAAGATGGGAAGGCTCCTCTCAGGACTGGGAAGGAGGCCTGCTGCTGTTGAGATGCTCAGGAGGGCCTTCTGGAGGAGTCTGAAAACTCACACAAGTGAAACACAACCCATGCTAGGTGAGGTGGGGCAGACAGGATAGTGGCAAAGGAAGCCTGTGAGCAAAGCCCAGAGTACAGAGACAGGGGAGAGAGCAGGCCCTGTGGTCCTCCCAGAAGACCAGGGCTGCCTCCTCCCACAGAGAGTCTCTAAGGCCACCAGGGGGCCTGGTATCCATGAGGAGAAAGAGGTGTTAGCAGGTGTGTACCTTACATAGGAAGAATGGTCTTGGAAGGTGCTGCACAAGGGGTTCCCTTCCAGCCACAGCTGTTCCAGCTTCAGCCTTTTCATCTCTAATTCCCTTGCTGTTCTTAGCTGAGGAAAATAAGAGAGAACTGGTAAAGGTGTTCCAGGCAAAGACATAGAGATCTAGAACCTAGCATCTATAGCTCCCATCCTCACACAGGCAACTTTCTCTCCTGTTGCAGTCACACAGCAGAGTGCACATTGCCTTCCACCTGCAACCCAAATCTCAGCTTACCAAATTTCTTGAAAGGTTGAACGTCTTGATGTGAGGGTCCTTCTCTATTAATTCAGACAGACCATCCAGACAGTATATTTTGTTGTTGCTCATGTTTAAAGACAACAGCTTATGGGAGTAAGATTTAGCATGATCATTATTATGTACTTTCTAAGAGACAAGGCTCCCTGCACTCCTTTCCTTCTGGATCTTCACCCAAATATCATGATTGGACCTGTGGCCTCACCTCCGGGAAATCCTCTTGGATGATTTGAAGGGTGGCAGTCATGCTGCTTCTTCTGATCAGAAATATGTCAATTCCACGATCCATCAAGTCTTCAGGAAGAGGACAGAAAGCAATTAGCAGGCAAAGAGCTGTCTGTCTAGACCAGCACCAGTGCAGACCCCTTTGAAGGTTACCATTATCTTCCTCCCAGGAAGACTTGTGACCTACAATTATTCCTGTCAGTCATACCTTGGTCAGAGCGAAGCTTTCTGAGGTACAGAGCTTTCCTGGAGACATCATATCATTTCTTCATACTCAGCTTCAGAAACAGATATGGAGAGAGTAGCTCTGAGGCTCTGGGGGTGTTAGTGACAGGGGCTTCATTAAGTTGGAGGAAAAGGGGAGATGTGGGGAAGCAGAAACAGTGTGTCGCCAGTCTGTTTTACCTTAAGGCCATGCATTTGTTCTGCTGTTACCTTAAAATGTACAGATGCAGGCTCACTAGATGAATTCACATAGATAGAAATCTGTGTGAAGGGAGGGTCAGGTAAACATCATGACTTCCTGTCCCAGAGACAGATTCATCTGTGGCCAGGCTCCATGTATGCAAAAAGTAGTTAAATAAATTCCATCGACACCAACCTTGTCGTTCTCCTCGTCATTTATCTGGTAGTTAATATACATCAATTCAACAGCAGTCTGGGCACTTTGAACAAAGAATTGTATACTGTTTCTGATGTACTGGAACTATGAAAAATAAAGATAACAGAGATGATGCCAGAGGCCAGCATCTTGCAGGGACCCTGGCCTCACCCTATCCCTTGCACAGACACACTGGTGTTCATCAACGTGTGAAGCCCACACTGCAATAACTCTGGAGTAAATTTATTAACCACATCTTGTTGTACTTTCTTCCATTTGGAATCTGGGGGCAAAAACAAAGAATAAGAGAAAACAAAGATGACATTAAGATAACAAATCAAATATACTTACTGTTTTATCCTCTTTGAAAAGACTTGCTATGTGGAGACAATTGGCACATTTTCTCCTGTTTTCCTTTCATTCTCTCTCCCTCCTTCCCAAGTTTCTTTCTTTCTCTGGGGAAGTGCATGGATTTTTTAATTATTCTTTCTCTGTATTTCAATGTTTATTATTTTAAATACTAAAATCCAGTTCTTCAAAACTTATAGGTCACTTTTAAAAGATTCCAGGTGATTCTAAACTATTTCTTACCTGGCTGTCTGGCAAGATTTCAGAGCTGTCAAAAACTCTTAAGTTTGAACTAAGATGAGATAACTGCTGGAGAGCCTCTCCATGTTCTCTGTAGTAATTTCTACCTTTGTCCTCCTCCTGTGGCCTTACCTTCTTATATCCAGCCTGTTGTCTTTTTATTCCTTTTTTTTTTTAAAAATCTATCCTTAGATGTGATCAAAGCAACAGCACCTGACCTACTTCCCTGTATGTTATTCACCAATGAGTACACTCACCGTGATCGTGAACCAGCTCCCTAAGGCTTCACCCAGTATATTTCTGTTCATTTCTTCCTCACAAAGAATTGTCTCTTGGTATGATGAATAAGTTGTACCACAATCTTCTTTGACCCAGAAGCCATAAGAGTTGCTGTGGAGAAATTGATAGATAGATAGAGCTATTTATAAATATTTGAGATTGCCACACAGTCTATTCAAAAAGACTAGTCGTAATTTACTGATAATCACTTCTCTAGGCTCTCTAAGTAGGATTTCAATTGCTGCTCACTTTCTATTGAAATAAGAGAAAAAAATGTAGAATGAAAAAGTTATAGAATCTCAAGAGATACTACATGCAAACCAACTTGCTCTTACTTACTGTAGTATTTGAGGGCCCCAAAGGCATCCATTATCTGCACGTTTCCATCATTGTCCTGGAGTTGTGGAGGTGAAAAAGTGTCCAGATGAAATTCATAATAAAGGTTCTCATTTCCAGAATCTTCTTGGAAATAACTCTTATTTCTCTCCTTTGCTTGGAAGGAAAATTTCTCATGGTTTTATTCTGGAATTGAGAAGAGAGATGCAAGTTTACGCATACACTGATGAGCTATACTCAACAGTTTCAAAAAACAATAATTAAAAACAAAGCAACCACAAACCAAATGTAAAGTCAGTAGAAAAAAATATTAAAGATTAGAGTACAAATAAAAGTCAAAAATTTTAAAGTAATGTAGAAGATGAATTTAAAGAGTTAGGTTTTTGAAAGGGTATAGCTGATAAACATTTAGCTAGACTAACAAAGCAAAAAGACCTCCAAACTGACAATAGCTAAATAAAAAGATAAATGAAAAGGAGATATTAGAAACAAAATACAGAAGAGCTAGAAAAGACTATAGATGATTATATACCCTGAACTGGAAAACCTAGATGAAATAGACAAATTTCTGAACACACACAGCCTATAAAATTTGAATCAAGAAAAACTAGAAAGTGTAATTAGCAGTAATCAAAAAAACTATATAAAAAAAGTTCTGAATCGGATGCTCACAGCCAAATTCTACAAACCAGTTAACAAGTAACTATCTCCATTTTCCTGGAACCATTCCAAAAAAACTGTAATGAAAAGAACTTTGCCAGCCGGGCAGCGGTGGCGCACGCCTTTAATCCCAGCACTCGGGAGGCAGAGACAGGCTGATTTCTGAGTTTGAGGCCAGCCTGGTCTACAGAGTGAGTTCCAGGACAGCCAGGGCTATACAGAGAAACCCTGTTTCAAAGAACCAAAAAAGAAAAAAAGAAAAAAAAAAAGAGAACTTTGCCCAAATTATCTTTATAACAAAACCAAGGAGTTAGAATATATATGCATTTTGCCTGCATGTATACATGTCAACCATGTACATGCCTGGAGCCCTTGGTGGCCAGATACCCTGGAATCGAAATTACAGATGGTTGTGAGCCACTATGTCAGTGCCAAGAATTGAACTCAGGTCCTCTGCAAGAACAACAGGTTCTCCAAACCACTAATTGAAGCAACTCCACATGGAAGTACTGATGCCCACTATCTTCTTTGAAGTGGAGTAGGGGTTCTGTCACAGTACTGTCTCATAATCAAAAGATCTTTTAATAATGAAATTATTTTAAATGCCATGTTTTGTGGATCACTGACACTTTTGAAGACCATCTATCTATATGTAGCATAACTAAATTGTTAAACATTGATTATTTTAGCTATTTATTATTTGAATAACCTTGAAAACACTTTAATGTAATTATCTAAATTAGAATTTAATATGAGCACGAGTTTTACTATTTATTAACTTGTATTACTTAACCATCCCAAACTGTTTTTAATAGCAGCTATTAGACGGACTGGTTCTAAGCCTTCTATTCTTAAACAAGTTGTATAGGCATAAGGCCTATTCCAGGTTAACAAAATTATTTTTAAATTTTGTATCAATATACAAAGATTTATACCAATGAAAACCTTAAACCTGTATCAATATCCAAAATTTTGTACCAATGTAAGAAAATACAACTGCAATTTTGCATCAAAATATAAAGATTTCTACCAATTTAAGATTATGGCTATAAAATGCTTTCTTGTTTGTTATATGCCAAAGACTGGGAGAAAATGAAAATGCAAAGTGACCTTAATCCTTGGGTTTTCAAAATAAATTAGCAGCCATTCTGCAGTTAAGAATGTTTGTTCTTACAGAAGATCCTGGTTCAATTTCCACCACCAATATGCTGCTCATAGCTGCTTGTAACTCCTTTTCCAGGGTATCGGGTACCTTCTACTGGCCTTTGTGATCACCACCCATATATTGCTCACAGACAGACAACACATGCTCAAGCACACACACACACACACACACACACACACACACTTTAAAAAGAGCAAGCAGTACTCAATTTCATGAGGAAGCATGGAAGACACTGAGGAGCTGTGAATGGTTGCTAAATGTCTACAGAGCCATAGTGCTAACAACAATAACAACAACAAAGTAAATTTGGGCATGCCAAGGAAAGCCAACAGAGCAAACTTTGATGATTAAGAAAAGCTCTTAATCGTTGATTGGCCTGGGGAAAATGCTTCCTTAAAACATTTGGGAGGCCTTAGTGGTACCAAAATCAATTAAGTTAGCTGGGTATATCTTAACTGGAATACATCAGCCCTCCAAGGGAAAAACAATAGTTTCATTCTAATAACTCAAACACCCATGAGATTTAGGAGACTTGAGGGCTTCGGTTTGTTGGTGGTAGAGAGCCACTTCCACCAGCACCAAATAAGTGCCCCCATCAGATGCCTAGGCCACATCACTGCACTGGCCACACTGCTGGTGCAGGAGCTGCGTGCATGTGGTTTTAAGGTCTGGGCTTTTAGAGACCTGGCAACTCAGAGTCCCTGAAGTCCTAACCCCAGCAATTAAGCCTAGTTTTGCATCCTATGCAGCCATAGTGGGTGGCAGTGGCAGACAGTTCTGAGGTTTTCCTATGCTTGCTTGCTAACTAACAAGTAACCAAGAAAAATCTCTTCCCTGGAAGGAGATAACGTCACTCTAATATCAAAATAAAACCTGTAGCATATTATATATGCTTTCCTGAAAAAGAAATGAATTAGCAATTAAAAATAAGCATGAAATCAGTCGAAGTGACATTATTGTTAATAAAACGAACTGAAATCTTCAGCCAGCAATGTAAAATGCATAAAATGAATTTTCTGAGAAGTCAAAAATGTAGTATCAGAAATAAAAAAAACCAACCACGTTAGCACAGTAACAACAGACATACCTGAAAGAAGAAAGAAAAGGGGACTTGGAAAGAATTTCAAAGAAAGAGTCAGAATAAGGTACATGAAGAGATAAATTAAATGACGGATTCAGGACAAAATGGGGCAAAATTATGGGGTAATCAAATGAAAGAAACATGTTTAAGTCGTTTTTTAAAGGGTAGAAGAACAGCATTAAAATAGTTTTTCAAAATTAAATGTTTGTGAAATTTAAAAGGGAACAAAGGATGCCAGATAATACACCATAAACAGAAAAAAGACAGTATATATGATGCTGCACAGTGGGACAGAAACCCAAGCATGCTGCAGTAAAGCTTTGAAATTCAAACAGTATTTGAAACAGATATCATCAAGCGAGCAAGACAACATGAGTGAAATTTTAGAATAGATGGTCATCTGGGCCACAAATTGACCCCGAATGGCAGCTGTGAAGATTCAAAGGCGCCTGTGGGTTTCCGTGACCCTCTACCACTGAAATATGAGTGTTAATTTTCAGTTTATCCCTCGCCAGCACCCCACTCCACACCCCGGTACCTTACCCCGCACCCATGTCAGCCATGGCTGACAAACAGCTTTTGGCTTTAAATGGCAGACCTGAGAAAATGAACCGTCTCAAGCCTTTCCTTTGAGCCCGAGGAATAGCTCGGCTCCTCCATGATTATGGCCCTACGGCTGTGACTGTGACCCTAGACACGGGAGAGAGGTGAGTTTTCCCAGGATAAATCTTTCTAGCTTCCCTAGGTTCATATGAGTAGAAAACAACAGGTCTGAGCCCTCAACTCAGGGGCTCCCATATCGCGAGGGTGGAAAGTAGGAAGCAGAATCATCTCTGTCTCAAGCATCATCAACTCACGGACACCGTCCGTCCTCACACTGTATGGTGGGGATCTGGCGCCTTAGAGATCTGGGAAGTTGGCAAGGGGCATTGGAAAGGGGTAATGGCGGGCAAACATCTCCAAAAAGGCACGAAGTGAGGGGCGAGGGCGGGGAAAGGAAACATAACAGTAACTTTCTGTTCTTGCACTATGTTCGCTAGCAATGGAATGTTCAGGGAGGGGGGGGACGGAGGCCTGGAAGGGTTATTTGTCAAATTTAGCAACCCTGCAAAGGTCGCTCTTTCCATTAGAGAGGCCTACAAAGGTAGTTTGTTACATTCTGGAGGCCTTCAAAGGTGACTCCTTAGGATATGGAGGCTTGTAACTTCTGCCTGGCTGTGTCCAGTGACTACATACTGTTTTTCTGTGGAACTCAAACTTAATTACAACATCACTCGCTGCTTTTGCTCCTACAAATTGTGATGGTTTAGTGAGGTGCAGGAGTCTGAGAGTGATTCAGATGGTACCCTCAGAAGTCAGAGGAGGATGAAGGATCCCAAGGCATTGAACGAACCCAAGTACTCGATAAGACCAGTAAGTGCTCTTAACTGAAGAGCCATCTCTTCAAACCCCACTATCTTTGTTGTTGTTCTGTTTTTCCAAGACAGGGTTCCTCTAGCTGCCGTAGAACTCACTCTGAAGGCCAGACTGGACTCGAAATCAGAGATCCTTCTGCCTCTGGCTCCTGAGTGCTGGGATTTAAGGCGTGCAATTACCACTGCTCAGCTTGCCCCTGCTGTTTTTAAGTATCACTATCATGCTTTTGTGAGACATAGTCTCTCACTCAACCTGGGACTTGCTGGTTTGGCTAGACTGGCTTGCCAGGTAGCTTGGGGAATCTACCTGTCTGTCTTTGTTCCTCTGCTAAGGCAGGAGTTACTGATGTGTACCAATACACTCAGTGCTTATGTGGGTGGTAGGGATCCTGGTTCAGGTTCCAAACATTTACCCAGTGTGCCATCTTCTCAACTCTTGATAAACCCTTTTAGGAAGGTTGTCAATATCAAAGAACAGAATGTGCCTTTTATCTATTTTCCTTAGAAACTGATTGAGAGCTCAGACAAGAAAATGGCAAACACAAATGTGTTGGAAGGAGAACTATATCCATTTCTGCTTAAAGGGCCTTAAATAAGCCACTTTTGCTCCCATAAAATGAGCAATAATTCTAGCCTTTCTCTCTCTTTCTGTGTCTTTGTGTGTGTTTATGTGTTTGTGTATTTGAGTATATATACACAGTAATAAAGGTGGTCAGGGAGGGGGGAAAGCAGAAGAAAATTGTTGATATTGTTAAAAGACTATTCATTAATGTTTTTCCTATATTTTTTTATTTGCTTCATAAAAAGTTTATCTTGTATTAATTTTACAGCCTAACTTATATTTGAGCAATATTTTTATTATTTTAATTTTACATATTTTACAGACCTCTGAACGTGCAGAAACACTTCTGGACATTTTTTATAACAGATTTGTTAACTGAAGAGTTGGAGAGATGACCCACTGGTTAAGTGTCCTTGCTGTTTAACCAGGAATGTTTGAGTTTAGATCCTGGTACCCATGTAAAATGTTGAGTGTGGCCATGCAGGTTCCTGTAACTCCTGTGCTGTGCAGTTTGAAGGGAGTGGAGATACAAGTATCACTGTGCCTTGCAGAAAGCCAGCATAGCTCCAGGTCCCTGGAGAGCTCCTGTTTTCTCTGTGCATGTAGTGTATAACATATCTACATACATGTACACATAGAACACACACTCATTACACACACATGGAGAGGGAGAAGAAGACAGATTTTGCCTGGATGCTAAGGTTTTGTTTTGTTTTCTCTTAAACATTTTTGAGATGGTATTTCACTGTGTAGCCCTGGCTGTCCTGGAACTAACTATGTAGACCAGGCTGGCCTCTCATTTCCCTAACCCCCCTTTCCTGTTTCCTGAATGCTAAAATGAATGTGGCCCACATGCCGGGCTTCTTTTTTTGCTAGTTTGTTTTGTTGTTTTTAAGACAGTGGCATGAAGTCCAGACTAATCTCAAAATGATAATCCTTTTACCTCACTCTCCCAACTGCTGGGATTACAGGCATGTACATGTCATTATGCCAACAACTCAAGAATGTTATCACAGACTTCCCTCATTTTATTTCTGTTGCTGTGATAAAATACTCCGACAAGAGGCAAATTAGGGCATAAAGGGGCTTGTTTCTACCCCATGGTATTCCTTGGGCCTTGGAGAGGGGTGTTATAGATGTCATGTTTAGAGCTGAGATTCAGGAGTCACTTATTCTCAGCACTTTGTTTGATATATATATTCCCTTCTGTGGAGCAGGCCTCTGATCTAATGAAAAAGGATTGGCTGCCCATCAACTTTATTCCACTTAGAACAGAGAAGACTAAGATGGCAAGAGGAGCAGGCCTTTTACCTATGTTCTCTCTCCCCCTCCCTCTTCCCTCCCTTCCTTTCCCTTCTCTCTTTCCACCATCCCCCTCCTCCCTCTATCCCTCCTCCCTATCTGTCTCCTTTCCACTCCCACCCTCCCTTCTCCCTCCCCCTTCCTTCCCCTTCCTCCTTCCTCCCTCTGTCCTCCCTCCCTCCCCTCCTTCCCCCTTCTGTTTCTCTCCATTCTCCCTCCTCTCTCCTCTCCCACTTTCCCTACCCTCCCACCCTGCATCCCCCTCCCCTCCCCTCCTCCCTTCCTCCCCCTCCCTCCTTTCCCCATCCTCCCTCTACCTCCCTCCCCTCTCCTCTGTCTCCTTCCCTCCTCCCTTCCCCCTTCCTTCCC
>JADRCH010006964.1:255772-303041 GCA_019843965.1 Rhynchomys soricoides
TCCTCCCTCCTCCCTTCCTTGCCCTCTTCCCTCCTCCTGTCTCCCTCATTTCTCCCTCCTCCCTTCCCCTCCTATCCTCCCCCACCCTCCCTCCCCTCTCTGTCTCCTCCCCCCTCTATCCTCTCTCCCTCCTCCCTCCCTCTCCCCTCCATCCTCCCTTCCTCTCCCCTTCCTTCTCCCTCCCTGCTCTCTCCTTCCTCCCTTCTCCTCTCTCCCCTCTCTGTCTCCCTTCTCCCTCCTTCCTTCCTCCTCCCTCCCTCCTCCCTCTCTCCTCCCCTCCCTCCCCTGTCTCCCTCCCTTTTCCCTCCTCCCCCTCCTTTCCCTCCCTCCCTCTCCTCTATCTCCCTCCCTCCTCCCTTCCTTGCCCTCCTCCCTCCTCCTGTCTGTCTCCCTCCTTTCTCTCTCCTCCCTTCTCCTCCTATCCTCCCCCACCCTCCCTCCCCTCTCTGTCTCCCTCCCTTCTCTCTCCTCCCTCCTCCCTCCCCCTCCTGTCCTCCCTCCCTCCCTCCTCTCTCCCTCCCTTGTCTCCCTCCCTTCCCCTCCTCTCTCCTCCTCCCACCTTCACTCTCCCTTCCTTTCTGCCCCCATCCCCCCTGTCTTTTCTCTTTTTTTTCAAGACAGGGTCTCACTATGCAGCCCTGGCTATCCTGGAACTCACTATGTAGACCAAGCTAGACTGGAGAAGCCACCCTATCTCTGTGTCCCAACTGGGATCAAAGGCATTCACCACTATGCCTGGCTAAAATATTTGCCTTTTCTTAGGTGGTAATGATTTCCAGTTGTTCTGCAAGGAGGCAAAGACTATTATAAGAATTTTCTTATAATCAAACAGTCTAAATAAGTAGAGGTTCTGAAGTTGAACAGAGGCACCCACAGAACTAAAAGTGTGGGGGTGGGGAAGCGGCAAGTAAGGATTGCCATCCAATCAGAGAGTCCTGTGCATGACTCATAGTTATGGCATCACTGGCCATCTGTCCAATCACAGAGGGATGGGTGAGGCTCAGGACTGGGTATTCTGTGGCTCCTATAAATTTGCACGGGCCACAGCAGTCTGGCTCTGAAGCTAACTGAAGACTGAGCTGCTGATTTTATAGGTGTGCCTTGCTGTAAAGAGGTGAGAGTTTGTGACCCCATGGGGCCAAGCCAGGTGGGTTGGGCTAACAGAGTCTGGTCTCTAGCCCAGTTCACAGAGGCTTTGTTTTCCCTTGCAGTCTTCTAGGGGTACAGAGCAAAATGTCAAGGGAATCCCATCTTGGGATGCCCAAGGGGATAGGCAGCTGTGAGGAAGTGTCAAAGGCTGGAGAATTGAGGCAGTGGGAAACAACCTTCTAGGTTTGGCTCTTGACCCTCTGCCCCTTAGGCTGGGCAGTGACAAGTTATTTGTAAAGGGCATAATCCAGACAAATGCCAACCCCCCCCCCCAGACCCCATGCAGTTACAAATGTGTGGAATCCAGATTCCCCAGCTTTGAGCTTAGCTCTCTGTTCACTTGTTAAAGAGGGCAGCCAACACCAGGGCCTAGTGTGCGATTGGGCCCCTTCCTGTGCCACCCCCTCCCAGATGCCCTCAGGCTGGCTCCTGGCCTCTAACTGCAGTTAGCTCTGTGGCTCTGCTCTATACAGCTGAGCAGTGAGAGTATCTAGGGTGCTTGGGAGCAGCTGTAGCAAACAGAGTCCCCTGGCTAGTCCTGAAAACATGACTTTCTAAGATCTGTTGATTTTCTGTGTTCCCCCAGTATAGGAGAATGCCAAAGAGGGAAGACGAGAGTGGGTGGGTGGGTGGGTGGGGGAATACCCCAAAAGAGGCAGGGGAGGGGGGAGGAAATAGGGAGTTTCCAAAGGGGAGATCTGGAAAGGGGAAAACATTTGAAATGTAAATAAAGTAGAAAAAAATTTTAAAAAAAATTAAAAAAAGCAGCATGCAAATTATTCATTCATAGTAAATGAATTTTTAAACTGTTATTCTTAATCTGGCCATAGTTTTAGTAGGCAACTTACTTTTTGGGTCTTTCTTTCAGTCAAAATGAGTAATGAGCCAGACTTGTCGGAAGTAGAAAGATTTGATAGATCCAAACTGAAAAAGACCGTTACTGAAGAAAAAAAATACTCTTCCGTCAAAGGAAAGTAAGTAGTGGGGATTTCTAGTTGAGCTGAACAGAGGTGAAAGTTGGTACAGTCAGTTAATAAACTAATGTTCAATTAAAATTGCCTCAATGGAAATAGTAGTTAGAGAATCATTATAATTAATGTGGCAATTAAAATATTAAATAGTTGTCTTTTTCCTTGAATAATGGAAGTGGTTTACATGATAGGTCCCAGTAGTATCATAGATCATATCATAGATTTATTTCTTATAAAATGGTTCAAACTAATCTTGGAATTTTGGATGTGGCACTGTATAAATCTCGATTTTGCCCCATTTTTAAAATTTTTATTATAAATGTTGATTACACATTCTCCAGGATACAACAATTTGAATCTATAGCTTTATCTATATTTAAAAAAAAACATACTATGGTTTCTTCTATACATAACTATAAAACAAGGTGAAAGAATAAGTTTAGTGCTTAGGTATGTTCAAGCTTCTCAGACTCAAGGGATAGGTTTGCTCTTCAGAATGGCAGCCTCCTGGAGAAGTTGAAAGTGTACTTGTAAAACTGAGGGGCAGTTTTTGTCTTGTCAGCTTTAATTAAGAACTCAAAAATTCAATGAAGTAATCTAAAGAGATCTAAATTTCTAGATGTATAAGGATAAAGCTGAAAATATGTTTTGCTCACTCCTCAACTATCACTCAAATATATAGAGTAGAGAGAGAATACATAGATCCTAGTAAGCCTCACACTTACTAATGTACACACACACATACACACACACACACACACACACACACACACACACACACCCCTCTCCACTATGAGGATATGTCGTTAGTGCTTTTGCCTTGTAAATGAAAAGGCATGGTAATCAGCCTTTAGTGAGTTAGTTAAGCAGATCTTTTAGAAGAAACTGAACATAATATTAAGAAAAGCCAAAAAAAAGTTAATAAGAAAAAAGAAAAGAAAGAACATTTATTCTAATGAATTTTTTGTATTTTTCTTTCCCTAGCCATCCAGCAAGAGAAGGAGTTTGTGAAAAGATCATGAAATGAGGATCTCTTTCAAAGAATAAACATCGACATTGGCAAACAGTCTTGGTTTTAGGCTTGCTTTTGTAAACCTGTGTGTTTGTAGAAATGTATGACAGTTGCTGATAGCTTCTTACCTATACCTGACAGTTAAGTGTTAATAAGTACCCAGTTAAGCTTGCTTACAGTTTCAGAGGGTTAGTTCATTATCATCATGGTGGGAAGCATGGCAGCATGCAGGCAGACATAGTGCTAGAGGAGGAGCTGAGAATTCTGTATCCAGATGGCTGAAATATGTATGGTTGTGGAAAAGCATTCACTTAACCTTTCTCTAGGTGGTAGCCTATGCATGTGACCTGAGGGACAAACAGCTTGAGGCTTTTTGGCTTAGACTCTGTGCCTCAGGGCTTGGAGAGTTTCTAAAAGACCTTCTGTTACCTGTCTGCATCCCTCCTCAGTGACTGAAGCTATTAAGACATCATCTATATATTGGAGCAGGATGTTTTGTGGATCTGTACTCAGGGCTTCATCAAATAATCTGAGTTTTTGAACCCCTATGGCAACTGAGTCCATGTTAGTTGGCCAGTATATCTACCCTCTGGGTCAGTAAATTCAAAGATAAATATGGGGCTAGCTGACTGGGCCCAGTCAGTGGAAGGCAGAAACAGTATGAAGCCCTGGCCCTGTTCATTTTTGGTTAGCTGGAGGATAGGATGGCTCTCCTCTTTTTCTTTTTTGCTTGCGTATTCTTCCAGTAGCCCTTCTACTTAAAGAAACACATTAGTCCTTTTCCAGATGTTTTCTACTGGTCTATTTCCGCCATTTTCTTTCTTGTCCATGTTCCTAAAGGTAACAATCACTGTCCAGGGGAGTTTCTTTCCATGTCTGTCTTTGGATGAATTTCAGCTATTGTAAAGTTTCAGAGCAACTTCTAAAAGTTGAGAACTAGTTTTTATCCCTTCAAATCCCTCTAATTTCTGAAACTTTCTCCTGATGTTTGGGGATGATTGCATGAAAAAGGCAAGTGCATGAAACAGCAAAGTGGTTTGCTGTTTTCAGGGGCAACAGGTTCTATGGGAGTAAATACCAGGTACACCTCACAGAGCTTTCCAGAAACTCAGTGGTCAAGTTATCATGCCTTTGAATTACCTAAATAACATGGAACAAGTTGATAGGTTTTGGTCTGTGCTTAGTTTCCCCAACAATGTTTGGTGAAAAACATCTAACAACCTCTTGCCTTCATTGGTATTAGGATCCCAGTTGGGTCAGTGGGCAGGGAGGTTAACTTTACCTAGGCTTCTGTGATAGGCATTGTTTCACTATTTGGCCCCAGAGCTTGCTTACTGCTAACTGTATTTAGTCTTGTTCTTTGACTGTAAACAAGATGGCTAGGAGCTGCTGGTTATCATCCTAAGTTGGCTGGTATGTATACAAAACAATTTTCACCTGGCAAGGCCCTGTGGTTTCTCTGAAAAAGAAAGGTTTAGATTCTTCTAGTTGTATAAAAATCACTGATGATGAAGGGAACATATATCATAAATTGGGGGAAGGGGATCTCCTCCCTTGCTTTCTTATTATTGTCTGCAATGAGGGCCTTAAACTTTCCTCAAAGGGAGAACAACTGATAGTCTCAGCCTCAGACATAAGCCTATCTGTCCTCCTATAGGCAGAGCTGCCCCAAGTGCATAGGGGAGAGAAGGGTGTAGTAGAGGTGGCATACTGGCCTTTCTTGTGGAGTGGACCATTTACTTTGGGCTCTCTCAGATTTCCTGATGTTTTAGTCATAACATAAGGAAGCAAAATGTCCATGTCTTTAGACGGAACCAGGAGAACCTGCAGTAGTCTTGGTTTCTCTGAGTATTCCAACTGGACCAAGAGAACCCTGACTCCCAAAGGAAGAACACAAGTTTTCAGCCACAAAGGCCAAGTGCTAGCCAGCAATCAGCATAAGGAAATTGATCAGGAAGACTGGCAGAGTCTGTTACAATGTCTCAGACTGCCCTGACTACCTGTGGATCCAAAGAATCCCTCAGATGGCTATTCCACCTTGAAAAGAGGGCCACTGACATTTAAAAAGAGTGCAGTGTCTTCCTGAGGAAAAATTAATACATAATTGTTCCCATCTGAAAAGTCCTTCGAAAGTGTTTTAACATATGCTTTAAAGGGTGTCTTAGGGTTTCCATTGCTGAGAAGAGACACCATAACCAAGACAACTCTTATAAAGGACATTTAATTGGAGCTTACTTACAGGTTCAGAGGTTCAGTCCGTTATCATCATGGCAAGAAGCAAAGCAGCATTCAAGCAGGCATGGCACTAGAGGAGCTGAGAGTTCTACATCTTGTTCAAAAGGCAAATAGGAGAGGTCTGGCTTCTCAGGCAGCTAGGAGAAGGGTCTCAAAGCCCACCCCCATAGTGACACACTTCTTCCAAAAAGGCCACATCCATACCAACAAGGCTACACCTCCTAATAATGCCACTCCCTGAGCCAGGCATATTCAAACTACCACAGAGGGTTTCTCTGGACGTTTGCATTCCCTGTCATCACATAGTCAGGTCAGACTGACTTATAGATACAGAGACAGACAATACATGCACAGATAACAAATGACCAGACAAATCAGAGGTGGCCATCAAACAATCATTTATCCAATAAACCAGAGGGCTCTGGTTAAGTTTCACACAGACCCTGGACACAGTATCTACATGACTGATCACGTAGGACCTCCCCTCTTGTGTTCTATTCTAGTGGTACCTTCGACAGAGTGCACTTACCTCCAGCGGTATTCAGGCCAGATGATTTTTGTTTTACCATTCTGGAAGGTGGTATTGTGGTGTCTCTGGAGTTCTCTGCAGCAATTGGTCACAGATGATTTTCTTGGTGCTCTGGAACATCTCAGGCCACATGATTCCTATGAGTCCTTTCAGACTGATACAGTCGTCCTCACTTCTAGGGATCTGAGGCCCCTAAATATCTGGGTCCAGTCTCTAGGATCTTGATGGGACCTCCAAAACATTACAGAGAGTTCACCAGAGATAAACACTCAGACACAGTGTATATAGCCAATTGAAAGTCTTTATTTCAGCCAGCTGAGATTACACTCAAGTATTTGGGGACCTGGGTGTAGCCCTGAATGTACAGAACATAGCATTTTTTAAAGAAAGAAACTGAAGCTATGTCCTGGCATCTCACTTGACAGCTACAGAGAGCTTCTTAGAAGTAAGTATTTGAAGAAAGTAAGTTTAATAGGGGTAAACATAAGCAATTACTTGGAGGAGGGCTTCTTCAAACAGACAGTTTAACAGAAGATAAGGTAAGTTACATGGAGGGAGTTCCACACAAAGAGACAGTTTAATAGACACTAAGTTAGCTAGAACATTCTGACCTTGGGTTTCTAGAATACTGTTGGCTAGTTTTCCATGAAATTCTGCATCAAGGAGATCAGATTCTAGCTAAACATGGAATGGCCTCTGTAGGCTTATATTTTTCAAAACCTACTATACTACTGTACTTAAATACTTTACCCTTCCTTCTATCCCACCACCTACAAGAGGTAGTGGAAAGGAAAGGTTGATGGAGCAAAGGAGGATGCAGATCTCTTTAGAAATACTTCTTTGGAGTGAACCCAATCTGGGTCGTCAGGATATCAGCAGTTCAGGTCACACGAATCTGCAGTGGTAGCTTGATCCACTCCCAAGCACCATTCACTGATTAGCAATGGCAGTTTGATCCAGAAAAAAGTGTGAGGCTCTTCCAATCTGCCTGAATCCTTGGAAGCAGCAAGAAGCCCCTGGAACACTACCAGAAGTTCTTTGGTGTGTTTTTCTCTACAAAGTATCAATAAATAAAGATCAGCAAAGATCATTGTGTAGTCAGCAAAGTCAAATGAAGACCAGCAAAGAGTGGCAAGGTAAATCAATACTACACAGTGTCATCTACTGTCTGTTGGGTTATATTTATACCCTTTCCAAACATCATGTGTTCTCTCAAGCAACCACTCCAACAAAAAAAATCACATATCTTTTTCCCAGGCAGCTTCAGAAAACAAAACAAAACAAAACAAAAACCCAAAAAACACAAAAAACAAAACACCACATATCTGTTCTCAGTAAAGCAACCTTTCATGTATCTGCTTCAGCAGAAACATCATGTCATAAGACAATTACCAGAAAAACATCACATGATACAATTGAGTATCCAAAAAAACAGAAATTTCCACTCCAGGACTCAACAAGAATACAAGACTGAGGAACTTCTACAGTATCTTGCTCCTTCACATTCCTTGCTGATGCTATGGTCATACACCAAAAATCCTTTTATTTCCATTCCCCATAATACAGTTACCAGCGTGTGTGCAATAATTCCAAACTGCTTATCTGAATGTTTGGATTTAAACTTGTCCTCACTGTTGTGCAGTGAACATTTTACCACTAAGCCAACCCATCCCTGTGGCACACTCTTTTATTTGATGGCACATTCTTTTTTTTTTTTTTTTGGTTTTTTCGAAACAGGGTTTCTCTGTGTAGCCTTGGCGGCTGTCCTGGAACTCACTCTGTAGACCAGTCTGGCCTCGAACTCAGAAATCTGCCTGTCTCTGCCTCCCGAGTGCTGGGATTAAAGGGGTGCACCACCACTGCCCGGCTTTGATGGCACATTCTTATTGTTAATGGTCTTCTAAAGAATGAAGGCTACATTATGGAGAATCAAACATGATATTTGGGACCATCATATTTGGTAGGTTTTGTTTTTCTGATTTATTTTTACATGTATTAGAGCTGAATTTTAAGGGGACAAACAATTGGTATGCATAGTTAGTGGAGGCAGGAATAGTTATGTGAGAGACTAGGAAGGGGCCACATTTTTATTACATGTGGACAGAGTTAATAGTTTACTTGACCTCTGTTTTATATCAAAAGTAGTGAGAAATAATGTAGTTTATCTTTTTAATCAAGCCTTGTGCTTCTCCTTTTTTTCAGAGCATACTTCACAAACAGAAGTCTGTTGTACAAAGGCTTTTCTTAAAAGCTTGCTGGCTCAATGACTTGGAAATAATTCACTCTTACCCAGCAGTAAATATCTTGCACATATATGAGTTTAGGTCTTAAACAACATTAAATTCTTAAAACAACATTAAAACAGAAGTTGTCATCCAGGGTCTCATTCTCTCAGCCTCAAGTTATGATATGTATGTGCAAATTACATTTGCTAGGCTGTAGCTCAGTGCCTCTGTTTATGTTGCCTGTCACCAGTGGTCTCATCTGCATCTTTCAAAATAGCTGGGATATCTGGACAACAGCTCTAAATTATGCCATCAATGTACATAGTCAGACATTTAGTTACCAAGAACAGAGGAAAAATGGTCACAGATGCATAATATGCTAGAAGGTAATTCAAAGAAGAAAACCATTTAAATAAAATTTCACGCCAAGTTCATCCCTTAGATCAAAAATCTCATTTACCATGATTTAAAATTATTATAAAATGCCACAGGCATGTCAACTTCAAAATTAATCTGGAATTTAGTAAATCAACATTTTTATATAGTAAACTCTTTTTCTCTGGTCCCTTTAATCATGTTAAAATAAATTTAAATATTAAACCATAAATTCTTTGCTTGTATATTTCTGGGCAAGAGAAGATCTTTCCCAATTTTGTATCTTCACCCTTCAAAGAAGGCATTCCCCATAAAGAGTCACAGTGTCAGATATAGTTGCCATTCAGTCAGTGGTTACCCTTAACACTATAGTCACACTTCATTTAAAGAGCACTGAGCAACACAGCACTTCTGGCTATAAGGATAAAGAAATGGAATGCAATAAAGATGACAAAGTCAGAAGTATTTTAAGTTCTGGTTCATTGACTATGTCTGTTATGTATATTACTAACATTCAGTGAATTACTCATAATAGTAGTAATTAGGCATTCTGCTTTTCACTTTTCTTTCTTCTCTGTAGTGTGTAACTTTGTCTGTATTTCTCTGTGTTTCTAGCTGTTCACAGGCATGCATCCACCCAGGAACTATCTTGGATCCATGAAAAAAAAAAATACACACACACACACACACACACACACACACACACACACCAGTTATTCTTAAAATGCCTTGGCTAACACAATGACTGGGCACCCCTAAATCTTCCCCTGCTACCCCAGGCCTAATCAGGGAATTGGCCACTCACATGGCTGGTTGGCTTTATCTCCTCTGTTACCCATTCCCTTCTCCTCTTTCTCCTCATCTCTCTCTCTCTCTCTTTCTCTCTCTCTCTCCCTTTTTCTTTTCTTTTTTTCTTTTTATCATTTTATTTTTTATAATAAAATGTAAGTGTTAGAGAATTTTAGAGAAATGTTCCATATAACAGTACAAATCAATACATTACTTGTAAGGAACAGTTTACCAACAAGTACCAAAGTATAAATTGTGCATAAAATTTTATCTAGTAAACTTATTTCTAGGAATTTATGTTGACAAAATTATGTATGTACTGTGGGATATCTATCACAGTATCATATACAATGGTGAATTATGAGAAACATGTCAAAATTAAATACAGAATTAATGTATTATGAAATTACTTGTAGACATTTCTATAATAATTAAAATGCTATTTTTTAGGCTAAAACTTTAGAAGCCAATATTATCATCATCTTACACTTTAACATTATAAATATGATTAAAATAAATTCTCACTTTGTAAAAAACATTATGCAGTTGGAAATTATTTCTGATATATCAACTCTTACAGTTTTATCGACCATTCCTTTTTTTTCTCCTTTGAAATGACCAAGGAAAGTTGACTTCAGTCAAAATAGCACACAACCTAATTTCATAGATCACATGTTTAATGTTACTTCTTTTCAGTAGGTTTTGAAAATCTTACTACTGTCACACTCAACTAGAAATAAGTTGACAACTCCTGACTAAATCCAGAGAAAATAAATACTAGTCTTCTAAAATATACAGGACTCACCTCCCTAATGTGAACATAAAATTCAAATACCTCCAATGTTCTCCCTTGAAGATATGTTAGCTTCACTCTGAGCAAAGAGCAACATTACTTTGCATTTCCCAAGGCCATTACACTGAGACTCATCAGATACCTATAACACTTGCTGAAGTTACTCCTTAAATATTACTAGTTCTGTAGTGACTATTTCTGTAAAGAATGAAGTGTGGGATTTTTTTCAGGACATTTAAGTTTTTTAAAAGTTAAACCACAGATGTAGAAAATAAAAGAATTCAAAATATTAGCAACAAATAAAATTGTACCAGTGGACTTTGGTATAATTCTACAAAAGTATAATCATTTCGATTATAATCACTATCTAAGAATGCTTTAGAAAACAATCCCTTGAGTCATATCTATCCTTCTAAATGTGTCAGTAACCTGAACTGTGCCATATTTATGTATTTTAAACATGTATTATTATTATACTGCCTGCGATTTTTAGAGCATAGATGTTCAGAATTGAGAGTTCTTGGTAGATTTTTCCTTTGATGAGTATGAAGTGTACTTCCTTATCTTTTTAGATGACCTTCAGTTGAAAGTCGATTTTATCCAATATTAGAATGGCTACTCCAGCCTGTTTCTTGGGACCATTTGTCTGGAAAATTGTTTTCCAGCCCTTTACTCTGAGGTAGTGTTTGTCTTTAACACTGAGGTGTGTTTCCTGTATGCAGCAAAATGCTAGGTCCTGTTTACTTATCCAGTCTGTTAGTCTATGGCTTTTTATTGGGGAATTGAGTCGATTGATGTTAGGAGATATTAAAGAAAAGTGATTATTACTTCCTGTTATTTTTGTTGTTAGAGGTGGAATTATGTTTCTGTGGCTATCTTCTTTTGGGTTTGTTGAAAGATTACTTTCTTGCTTTTTCTAGGATGTAGTTTCCCTCCTTGTGTTGGTGTTTACCATCTATTATCCTTTGTAGGTCTGGATTTGTGGAAAGATATTGCGTAAATTTGGTTTTGCCATGGAATATCTTGTTTTCTCCGTCTATGGTAATTGAGAGTTTTGCTGGGTATAGTAGCCTGGGCTGGCATTTGTGTTCTCTTAGGGTCTATATGACATCTGCCTAGGACCTTCTTGCTTTCATAGTCTCTGGTGACAAACCTGTTGTAATTCTGATAGATGTGCCTTTATATGTTACTTGACCCTTTCCCCTTACTGCTTTTAATATTCTTTCTTTGATTAGTACATTTGTTATTTTGATTATTATGTGACAGGAGGAATTTCTTTTCTGATCCAGTCTATTTGGAGTTCTGTATGCTTCTTGTATGTTCATGGGCATCTCTTTCTTTAGGTTAGGGAAGTTTTCTTCTACAATTTTCTTGAAGATATTTACTGGCCCATTAAGTTGGGAATTTTTGCTCTCTTCTATACCTATTATCCTTAGGTTTCCTCTTCTCACTGTTTTCTGGATTTCCTGGATGTTCTGTGTTAGGAGCTTTTTGCATTTTCTTTGACTGTTGTGCCAATGTTTTCTATGGTATCTTCTGCACCTGAGATTCTCTCTTCCATCTCTTGTATTCTGTTGGTGATGCTTGCATCTATGACTTCTGATCTCTTTTCTAGGTTTTCTAACTCTAGGGTTGTCTCCCTTTGTGATTTCTTTATTGTTTCTATTTCCATTTTTTGATCCTGGATGATTTTGATCATTTCCTTCACCTGTTGATTGTGTTTTCCTGTGATTCTTTAAGGGATTTTCGTGTTTCCTCTTTAAGGTTTCTACCTGTTTACCTGTGTTCTCCTGTATTTCCTAAAGGGACTTTTTTTTATGTCTTTCTTAAAGTCCTCTATTATCCTCATGAGAAGTGATTTTATGTCTGAATCTTGCTTTTCCAGTGTGATGGTATATCCAGGACTTGCAGTGTTGGGAGAATTGGGTTCTGATGCTGCCAAGTAACCTTGGTTTCTGGTTTCTGTTGCTTATGTTCTTACCCTTGCCTCCCGCCATCTGGTTATCTCTAGTGCTACCTACCCTCCCTATATCTGACTGGAGCCTGTCCTTCCTGTGATCCTGATTTTGTCAGAACTCCTCAGAGACCATCTGTCTTTGGGATTCTGTGAGTCTGGGATCGTGTGATCCTGTGATCCTAGGCATGTTAGAGCACCTGGGAGTGGAGCTTCCTCTGGGTTTTGTGGGACTGGCTGAGGACTTCGAACCCAAAGTCTGCTCAGGGCACCAGCCCAGACCAGAAGAAACCCATGCCACTGGTAGGGCAGGGTTCCTCGGTCCCTGGATCCAGCTGGTCCCAGTTATTCCCAGTGTTGGGACAGATGTTGTATCATCTTCACCTCTGATCCCTTAATCCTGGGCATGTTAGAGCGCCTGGTAGTGGAGCTTTCTCTGTGTGCTGTGTGACTGGCAGAGGAGTTCGGGTCCAAGGTCTGCATAGGGCACTGGCTTCTCCCCATCTTTCTCAATTCCCCTGTGTCCTACTTGCGCAATTCTCAGTGTCTTGCCCCATGTTCAGTTATTGGCTATTGGCAACTGTATTGATAAATCAAAGACTAATTGAGGGCAAGGACCTTCAGCATCAGTAAATAGATTCCCAATCAAAGCATCAAAACAACCCTCTACACTTCTCAATAATGATAAATAATAAGTAAATATTTGTACACAGCTAGGTGAGACTGCTCACATAACACTTGTGGGGTAATCATATCTGATACCCATTGACATATTGTATATGTAGAAACAACATTCAAATGTTACAACAATGTCTGTGTACCACATACATGGCCTGATGCAGTGGCCAAAGAGAACATAGGATCCTCTAGAACTACAACTAAAGGCAGTTGTGAACTGCCATGTGGGTCCTTGGAATTGAACTTTGATCCTCTAGAAGGGCAACCTGTGCTCTTAACTACTGGGCCATCTTTCCAGCCCCTGTATTACTTTCTAATTGCTGTGATTGCCTTATTAAGTGCAGAGAGTCAAATTGGGATGCATTTGGGAGTATGAGGGATATTATAAATACTCACCATAAGGACAACTGGAAAATTATGAATGTATGACCACTTTCTAGAAACATGAAAAAGATTATGTTACCAAGCTTCCTTTATACACATCATACCTGTTACTGTGACTATAGAAGGATGTTACAATATTAAACAATCAGGATTAATCTCAGTTTATTACATGGCCTTTGTGCTGGGGAGGCATCTTATTGAAAATTAATGTGGTAACATTTCTTTTTTGCCAGATATATTTACAAGAATATGATGACAACTACAGATATCTCAAATAATTTAATTATGCACCTCAAGGTCCTAGAAAGTTAAAAAACAGAGCTCAAACTCACTCTCTACTTGACTCAGCCAATGAAGCAAAGATAGTGGCCCAAAATGTGAGAAGCTGACCTAGGCTGCAATGGTGAGCATCTACCTTAGTGTTCATCCTTGGAGACTGTGAAAAAAATTTTGGGCTTGCTTTTTACCTGTTTTATGGTTTGTATGTATGTATGTATGTATGTATGTATGTATGTATATGTATCTTTGTGTATGTATGTATTCTTCTATGTATGTGTGTATGTATGCATGTGTGTTTGTGTATGTATTTTTTATGTATGTGTGTGCATGTATATATGTATGTATGTATGTATGTATGTATGTATGTATGTATTCTCTCATATATTACATCCTGGCCACAGTTTCTCCTCCTTTCTCTCCTCCAAGTCTCTCACCCTGACCTCCCTTCTCCCCAAGATCCACTCCACATCCTCTGTTTCTCTCCATAAAAGGCTATGTCTTCCAGGGGTATCAACTAAACATGGAAAAACAAGCGACAATAACACTAACCACTTCCCCTCATACTAAGGCTGGATGAAGTAAACCAATAAGAGGAAAAGGGTTCCAAAAACAGGCAAAAGAGTCATAAACAGTCTCTCCCCCCACTGTTAAGAATCCCACAAGAAGACCAAGCTGTACAACCATAACACATATGCAGAGGACATAGATAAGACCCATACAGGCTTCCTGATCTCTGCAAGTCCTCATGATTCCTGGTCAGTTGATTATGTGGGCTGCATAAAAGAAACACTCCTGAGCAAAAAAGATAAACAGTTCAGGTTACTGACACATGTTTTCTAAAGCATTCTTAGATAGTGATTATAATTGAAATGATTATACTTTTTAAGTGGATTTCAACAACAGAAACAACTCATGGAAATGGAACAACTCTTTACAGTTTCTTAATCACAGTCATGTAAGTACAAGAGTTTTGAGTGTACTTGCTTCCTGCCTCATGCATTAAGAGGGAAATGGTGACCAATAATGGTGAGCAATTAAGAAAGAGTGCTAGTCTTCCATTCATATTTTTCTCAAGTTATTTGATCATTGTTATTACCTCTTAGAAATTGCTTGATTACAAAAATCAACCATAGTCAAAATTCCAGCTGTATAGTTTACAGAAATAAAGAAAAAGTACATAAACTGCATATGGAAGCACAAATGATCCTGAATAGCAAAATGAATAATGCTGGAGGTATCAATATATGTGATTTCAACATATTCTACAGAGCAATAGAACAATGGAATAGTAGCAGAATAGAACAGTGGAACCAAACTAAACTCATGACAAAGATACTGAGAACATATAATAAAGAAAAAAAAAGCATTTTCTTTTCTTTCTTTCTTTTTTTAAGACAGAGTTTCTCTGTATATCCTTGCCTGCCCTGGAGATCACTCTGTAGACCAGACTGGTCTTGAACTCAGAGATCATCCTGTCTCTGCCTCATAAGTGCTGGGATTAAAGGTAAGCACCACATGCCAGGCTGTGAAAAGAGTACTTAATAATAGTATCAACTTAATATAGTATCAAAACTAAATAAACACATGTATAAGAGTGAAATAAGACCATTTCTCATCCTGCACAAGGTTCAAATGAGACCAAAGTTTATAAGACTTATAACTCTAAAACTGCTTCAGGAAAACAGGAATAATATTTCAAAATATAAGCATAGGTAAGGACCTTCTGAAACACACTTTAATAATATGGGAAATAATCCTAAACATAAACAAATATCATTGTTTGAAATTCAAAACTAGGTGTATAGCTGGAAACTATTTACTCTCATTCTGTCTTACAGGACATTAGAACATTGCTAATAACTTGTGGTAGTTCTATCTGTTATGGAGTATCCATGGAAGAAGATTGCTTGGATATGGGTTTAAGCCAATAGAAAGTCTTTATTAGTCCACTGGCAACTACACTGGGTGTTTGGGATCCTAGTGTAGCACATATGTTCACCCATGCTCAGGAAAATTTCTTTTGTATGTTCAATAAAGATAATTAAAGAAACAGAGGCAGAACTTGAAATAATAAGATATCTAACACCACTCTCATTTTATAGATAAGGAACTAGTGTCAAATTAGGTTTGTTAAAATTCTAATAGTTACTCATTGGGTTCAATGTCAAGGTGTTGATTTTTAAAAATTACTTATATTTTATGTTTTTTTTTTTCTGGGTGACTGTGTACCCGAAGCATTCGTGGTTCATTAGGAGCCAGAAGACGGTATTGGAGTCTGTAGTCCATTGGGGTTGAAGCTATAGATCATTGTAAGCCACTATATGGGTTCTGGGAATCAAACCTGGGTCCTCTGGAAGACCAGCCAGTGCTCTTAACTACTGAGCTATCTCTCCAATCCCTTAAGACATTGATATTTGTGACATCGAGAGAGACAGAGGGAATGATAAGTATCAGTAATAATTATTCTTGGGCTTTTCCATCTATAGTGCCTTTTGAAACACCCTGGTAACCCAGGACGTGGCCAACACTTTCTTGTTTGGTGTCACATCAAACACTTATAAAACAACAACAACAATAATAAAAAGCCTAGACAAACAAAAATGAAGCCTTTTACTGAGGAACCAGAACCAGAGAAATGTTCAGGAAAACATTTCCTCATACTCTCCAGGAGAGGGCATGCATTTACCATTTTCTAAGTCAATTTATGTTTTTACCACTAGCTTTTTCTACAAACAGGCATTTTAAAGTTAAGATTTGGACTGCGTCATAGATCGAATGATTTGACTTTATGAGGTTTAGTTGAATTTGGGAAGCAATATGTGGTTCCCGATAAGACCTTCAAACTCACTGTGGGATGCACTACTATTCCCTAAATAACAGAAGGATTCCACTCAAACTCCATTGGCAGAATGAGCCTGGGACTTTCAGGCTTTTTGTTCTTTCTTAAGTGTGCTTTATCAACTATTTTGTACCTCTCTGTAGCCAGTGTGCATAAGGTTTATGTTTAAAACACAGTTTTCACAGATCTCCAATACTGCTAAGAAAAAATTCTCAAAGCACAGGAAACAAAAGGGAAAACATTTAAATATTATCAGAGCAAACAAAATCTTCTACACAGCAGAGGAATCTAGAGAGTGATTACACAACACTCAGAAGGGAAGAAAACAATTTGTAAGTTAATAGAAACAGGACTGGCACTTGGAATTATAAACTGAAGCAGAAGCCAAGAAGTGCTGCTTGCATACATATGTCAATCAGGACCACTTGCCTAGGGATGGTGCCACCCACCTACAGTGGGCTGTGCCTTCCAACATAAATCATTAATCAAACCCACAGCCCAATATAATACAATTTCCCCATTGAAATTCCCACTTCCAAGTATCTAGGTTTGGGTGAGGTTGATAAAACTAACAAGTATACTCTATAAATAATTCATTTAAAAAGTGCACAAAAGACATAAGTAGAAATTTTCTCACCCCCAAATCCACATGTAAATGATCCATAGGCATGTGTAAAATTTGTTGGCACTACTAATCAAGAAATGTGAATTAAAACTACAGTGAGAGAACATCTGACTGTTATTAGAATGTTTATTATCAAACACTGATGATAACAAGGGGAAACAAAGATTATGGAAAAGATTTTTCATATAATGTTGGGAAAATGTAAATTAGTGTACACATTGTAGAAAACAGTATAGTGACACCTCAGAAAATTAAAAATAATATTACCATATGGTCTACCAATATTGCTACTACCTGAAAGAAATGAAAACATCAGAGACATATGCACATCTGTACAACCCCAAATTAAGTCCATTTAAGTATTCATTGACTGATGAATAGACAATGAAAAGTGATGCATATATATATATATATATATATATATATATATATATATATATATATATATATATATATATATACCACAGAACATTAGTCTGCCACAAAATGTTGCAACCCCACAATCAGAAGCAAAATCAGTGGAACTGGAAGACATTATGCAAAGTTAAAATAAACCAAGCACAATTAAAAAAAAAACTACATGAGCTCAGTCACATAAAAAGCTCTAAAGAAACTGTCCTTATAGAAGATAAGAAGTCACACATAAGGTCTAAAGATGTTGGTCTTACAAGATTGTGTTTACCAGAAGCTGAGTAGAGTAGTGGAGAGGATAGAGAAAACTTGGTATAGGGAGACTAATTCTCCCAAGCTATTTAACTTTTCTAACTGGCAGATTACAACAAAACAAGTCATCTTTCTCACAATTGGATGGTGTTTGCTGAGGTCACAAAATCCCTGATAAGAGCAAAGATATAATATTGACCATATAATCGGTCACAAAACAAACCTCAACAGATAAAAGAAGATTGAAATAATCCCATGCCTCCTATCAGATCACTACAAATTAAGGCTGGTCTTCAAGGGCAAGAACAACAGAAAACCTACATACACATACATGGAAGCTGAACAATGTTCTACTGAATAATAACTCGGTAAAGGAAGAAATAAAGAAAGAAATTAAAGACGTCCTAGAATTTAATGAAAAGGAAAGTACAGCATACCCAAACTAATGGGACACAATGAAAGCAGTGTTAAGAGGAAAACTCATAGCTTTGAGTGCCTCCAAAAAGAAACTGGAGAGAGCAAATACTAGCAGCTTAACAGCACATCTGAAAGCTCTAGAAAAAAAGAAGAAGAAGCAGCTAATAAACCCAAGAGGAGTACAAGGCAGAAAATAATCAAACTCAGAGCTGAAATCAACCAAGTAGAAAGAAAAAGAACTATACAAAGAATCAGCAAAACCAGGAGCTGGTTCTTTGAGAAAATCAACAAGATACACAAACCCTAAGCCAGACTAACCAACGGGCACAGAGACAGTATCCAAATTAACAAAATTAGAAATGAAAAGGGAGATATAACAACAGATTCTGAGGAAATCCTAAAAATCATCAGATCCTACTACAAAAGCCTATACTCAACAAAACTGGAAAATCTAGAAGAAATAGACAACTTTCTAGACAGATACCAAATACCAAAGTTAAGTCAGGATCAGATAAACCATCTAAAGAGTCCCATAACCCGTAAAGAAACAGAAGCAGCCATTAAAAGTCTCCCAACCATAAAAAGCCCAGGACCAGATGAGTTCAGTGCAGAATTCTATCAGACCTTCAAAGAAGACCCAATACCAATACTCTTCAATCTATTCCACAAAATAGAAACAGAAGGAACACTACCCAATTTATTCTATGAGGCTACAGTTACACTGATACCAAAACCTCATTAAAGACCCAACACAGAAAGAAAACTTCAGACCAATTTCCCTTATGAATATTGATGCAAAAATACTCAATAAAATTCTTGCAAACTGAATCCAAGAACACATCAAAAAGATTATTCACCACGAACAAATAGGCTTCAACACAGGGATGCAGGGATGGTTTAATACCAGGAAATCCATTAATGTAATTCACTATATAAACTCAAAGAAATAAAAAAACACATGGTCATTTCATTAGACACTGAAAAATCATTTGACAAAATTCAACATCTCTTCATGATAAAAACCTTGGAAAGATCAGAAATTCAAGGCCCATACCTAAACATAGTAAAAGCCATATACAGCAAACCAGTGGCCACCATCAAACTAAATGGAGGGAAACTTGAAGCAATCCCACCAAAATCAGAGACTAGACAAGGCTGCCCTCTCTCTCCCTATCTATTCAATATAGTACTTGAAGTTCTAGCTAGAGCAATTAGATAACAAAAGGAGGTCAAAGGGATACAAATTGGAAAGGAAGAAATCAAAATATCACTATTTGCAGATGATACGATGGTATACTTAAGTGACTCGAAAAACTCCACCAGAGAACTGCTACAGTTGATAAACAACTTCAGCAAAGTGGCCTGATATAAAATTAACTCAAAGAAATCAGTGGCCTTCCTAAACTCAAAAGATAAACAGGCTAAGAAAGAAATTACAGAAATGGCATCCTTCACAATAGTCACAAACTATATAAACTATCTTGGTGTTACTCTAACCAAACAAATGAAAGATCTGTATGAGAAGAACTTCAAGAAAGAAATCGAAGACCTCAGAAGATGGAAAGATCTCCCATGCTCATGGATTGGCAAGATTAATATAGTTAAAATGACTATCCTGCCAAAAGCAATTTACAGATTAAATGCAATCCCCATCAAAATTCCAACTCAATTCTTCATAGACTTAGAAAGAGCAATTCTGAACTTCATATGGAATAACAAAAAACCCAGGATAGCAAAAACTATTCTCAATAATAAAAGGAATTCTGGGGGAATCAGCATCTCTGACCTCAAGCTGTACCACAGAGCAGTAGTGATTAAAAATTGCATGGTATTGGTACAGTGACAGGCAAGTAGATCAATGGAATAGAATTGAAGACCTGGAAATGAACCCACACACCTATGGTCACTTGATCCTTGACAAAAGAGCTAAAACCATCTAGTGGAAAAAAGACAGCATTTTCCACAAATAGTACTGATTCAACCGGCGGTCTACATGTAGAAGATTGCGAATTGATCCATTCTTATCTCCCTGTACAAAGCTAAAGTCCAAGTGGATCAAGGACCTCCACATAAAACCAAATACACTGAATCTAATAGAAGAGAAAGTGGGGAAAAGTCTCAAACTCATGGGCTCAGGGGGAAAGTTCCTGAACAGAACACCAATGGCTTATTCTCTAAGATCAAGAATTGACAAATGGGACCTCATGAAATTGCAAAGCTTCTGTAAGGCAAAGGACACAATCAATAGGACAAAAAGGCAACCAACAGATTGGGAAAAGATCTTTACCAATCCTACATCTGATAGAGGGCTAATATCCAATATATACAAAGAACTCAAGAAGTTAGACTCTAGAGAAACAAATAAACCCTATCAAAAAATGGGTAACAGAGCTGAACAGAGAATTCTCAACTGAGGAAACTCGAATAGCTGAGAAGCACCTAAAGAAATGTTCAACATCCTTAGTCATCAGGGAAATGCAAATCAAAACAACCCTAAGGTTCCACCTCACACCAGTCAGAATGGCTAAGATCAAAAACTCAGGTCACAGCAGATACTGGTGAGGATGTGGAGAAAGAGGAACACTCTTCCATTGCTGGTGGGATTGCAAGCTGATACAACCACTCTGGAAATCAGTTTGGTGGACCCTCAGAAATATGGACATAATACTACCTGAAAACCCAGCTATACCACTCCTGGGAATATACCCAGAAGATGCTCCAACATGTAATAAAGACACATGCTCCACTACGCTCATAACTGCCATATTTATAATAGCCAGAAGCTGGAAACAACCCAGATGTCCCTCCACAGAGGAGTCGATACAGAAAATGTGGTACATTTACACAATGGAATACTACTCAGCTATTAAAAATAATGACTTCATGAAATTCACAGGCAAATGGGTGGAACTTGAAAATATCATTTTGAGTGAGGTAACTCAGTCACAAAAGAACGAACATGGTATGTACTCACTAATAAGTAGATATCAGCCCAAAAGTTCAGAATACCCAAGATTCAGTTTGCAGCAACCGTTGGACTGAGTGCTGCGTCCCAGATGGAGGAGTTGGAGAATGGACTGAAGGAGCTGAGGGAGATTGCAGCCCCCTGGAGGGAGCAACAGTGTCAACTGGCTAAGTCCCCGGTGCTCCCTGCGACTGGACCACCAACCAAAGAATGCAAACGGAGGGACCCATGGTGCTGGTCACATATGTGGCAGAGGAGGGTCTTGTTATCTATCAGGGGTAGGAGAGGCCCTTGGGCCTGAGGGTTATAGATCCCCCAGTGTAGGAGAATGCCAAGGAGGGAAGATGAGAGTGGGTGGGTGGTTGGTGGAATATCCCCATAGAGGCAGGGGGTGGGGGGATGGGATAGGGTTTCCAAAGGGAGACCTGGAAAGGGGAAAACATTTGAAATGTAAATAAAGTATCAGAAAAAGAAAGAATAATTAAATATAAATTAATTAAAAATTTTAAAAAATCAATATTCAATTTTTCTAGAGTCTGATTTTTGTCTATGCTTTATGTTAATTGTACCTGTTAGTCTCCTCTGCCACTTTAATCATATGTTGTACTGTTAACTCGTTTCTATTAATTCAGATTAGAAATCAGTGACATTACAGTAATTTTCCATAGCCTTCCACTTAACATCTTAAAAAAACAAACAAAAAACCCCAAAATACTAACAAACTAATTTTACTTATCAAGAGGAACTTGTATGGGCCAGTTTGGGAGTATATTTTAATTTTATATTTTCCCAAAAAAGACATGCAACAGTTGGTGCCCAAGAGATGTAATGGTAAACCAGGACAGAGCATAAACGGGAAGATACTGAGGTAGCCATACTTCTCTATGTGTAATCACATGCTTTATTTTTTTTTTTATTTTCATATTTTATTTACATTTCAAATGTTTCAGATCTCCCCTTTGGAACCTCCCCATTCCCTCCACCTTCCCCCTGCCAATATTCTCCAACCCACCCTCCCACCCACCCACCCACTCTCGTCTTTCCTCCTTGTCATTCTCCTATACTGGGGGATCTAACACCCTCAGGTCCAAGGGCCTCTCCTCCCCCTGATGGATAACAAGACCCTCCTCTGCCGCATTTGTGGCCAGCACCATGGGTCTCTCCATGTGTATTCTTTAGTTACTGGATCAGTCTCCAGAAGTATGAGGGGGTCAGGCCAGTTGCTACTGTTGCTACCTCCCTGGGGCTGCACACTCCCTCAGCTCCTTCAGTCCTTTCTCCAAGCCCTCCATTTGGGATGTCACACTCAGAACTACTGTTGCTGCGAAATGACTCTTGGGTATTTCAATATTTGGGCTAATAACCTCTTAACCATGTTCATTCTTTTGTGACTGCGTTACCTCACTCAGGATGATATTTTCAAGATCCATCCATTTGTCTACGAATTTCATGAAGTCATTGTTTTTCATACCTGAGTAGTATTCCATTGGGTAAATGTACCACATTTTCTGTATCGACTCCTCTGTGGAGGGACATCTGGGTTGTTTCCAGCTTCTGGCTATTATAAATATGGCTGCTATGAACATAATGGAACATGTGTCTTTATTACATGTTGGAGCATCTTCTGGGTATATGCCCAGGAGTGGAATAGCTGGGTCCTCAGGTAGTATTATGTCCAATTTTCTGAAGGTCCGCCAAACTGATTTCCAGAGAGGTTGTATCATCTTGCATTCCCACCAGCAATGGAGGAGTGTTCCTCTTTCTCCACATCCTCTCCAACATCTGCTGTCACCTGAGTTTTTGATCTTAGCCATTCTGACTGGTGTGAGGTGAAATCTCAGGGTTGTTTTGATTTGCATTTCCCTGATGACTAAGAATGCTGAACATTTCTTAGGTGCTTCTCGGCCATTCGAGTTTCCTCAGTTGAGAATTCTCTGTTTAGCTCACTTCCCCATTTTTTGATAGGGTTATTTGGATCTCTGGAGTCTAGCTTCTTGAGTTCTTTGTATATGTTGGATATTAGCCCTTTATCAGATGTAGGATTTGTAAAGATCTTTTCCCAGTTGCTGTTTTGCACTATTCACACTGTCCTTTGCCTTACAGAAGCTTTGTAATTTTATGAGGTCCCATCTGTCAATTCTTGATCTTAGAGCACAAGCCATTGGTGTTCTGTTCAAGAACAATTCCCCTGTGCCTAATCTTCCCCACTTTTTCTTCTGAGGTTTTCTTCAATTTCTTTCTTCAGTGACTTGAAGTTCTTGTCATACAGATCTTTCACTTGTTTGGTTAGAGTCACACCAAGATATTTATATTGTTTTTGACAGTTGTGAAGGGTGTCATTTCCCTAATTTCTTTCTCAGTCTGTTTATCACTCAGTATAGGAAGGCTACTGATTTGCTTGAGTTAATTTTGTATCCAGCCACTTTGCTGAAGTTGTTTATCAGCTGTAGCAGATCTCTGGTGGAGTTTTTCATGTCACTTAAGTATACCATCATATCATCTGCAAATAGTGATATTTTGATTTCTTCCTTTCCAATTTGTATCCCTTTGATTTCCTTTTGTTGCCTGATTGCTCTAGCTAGAATTTCAAGTACTATATTGAACAGTTAGGGAGAGAGAGGTCCGCCTTGTCTAGTCCTTGATTTCAGTGGGATTGCTTCGAGTTTCTCTCCATTTAGTTTGATGTTGGCCACTGGTTTGCTATATATTGCTTTTACTAAGTTTAGGTGTGCTCCTTGAATTCCTGATCTTTCCACGACTTTTATCATGAAGGGATGTTGAATTTTGTCAAATGCTTTTTCAGCATCTAAGGAAATGACCATGTGGTTGTTTTTCTTTGAGTTTGTTTTTATAGTGGTTTACATTGATGGATTTCTGAGTATTGAACCATCCCTGCATCCCTTGGATGAAGCCTACTTGATCATGGTGAATGATCATTTTGATGTGTTCTTGGATTTGGTTTGCAAGAATTTTATTGAGTATTTTTGCGTCAATATTCATAAGGGAAATTGGTGTGACGTTTTCTTTCTTTGTTGGGTCTTTGTGGGTCTTTGGTATCAGTGTAACAGTGGCCTCATAGAATGAATTGGGTAGTGTTCCTTCTATCTCTCTTTTGTGGAATAGCTTGAAGAGTATTGGTATTAGGTCTTCTTTGAAGGTCTGATAGAATTCTGCACTGAACCCATCTGGTCCTGGGCTTCTTTTGGTTGGGAGACTTTTAATGATTGCTTCTATTTCTTTAGGGTTTATGGGACTGTTTAGATGGTTTATCTGATCCTGATTTAACTTTGGTAATTGGTATCTGTCTAGAAACTTGTCCATTTCCTCCAGATTTTCCAATTTTGTTGCATATATGCTTTTGTAGTAGGATCTGATGATTTTTTTAATTTCCTCAGAGTCTGTTGTTATATCTCCATTCTCATTTCTAATTTTGTTAATTTGGATACTGTCTCTGTGCCCTCTGGTTAGTCTGGCTAAGGGTTTATCTATCTTGTTGATTTTCTCAAAGAACCAGCTCTTGGTTTTGTTGATTCTTTGTATAGTTCTTTTAGTTTCCACTTGGTTGATTTCAGCCCTTAATTTGATTATTTCCTGCATTCTACTCCTCTTAGGTGTATTAGCTTGTTTTTGTTCCAGAACTTTCAGATGTGCTGTTAAGCTGTTAGTGTATGCTCTCTCCAGTTTCTTTTTGGAGGCATTCAGAGCTATGAGTTTTCCTCTTAACACTGCTTTCATTGTGTCCCATAGGTTTGAGTAAGTTGTACTTTCATTTTCATTGAATTCTAGGAAGTCTTTAATTTCCGTCTTTATTTCTTCCTTGACCAAGTTATCATTAAGCAGAGCATTGTTCAGCTTCGATGTGTATGTGGGCTTTCTTTTGTTGTTGTTGCCATTGAAGACCAACCTTAATCCATAGTGATCTGATAGGAGGCATGGGATTATTTCAATCTTCTTTTATCTGTTGAGGTTTGTTTTGTGACCAATTATATGATCAATTTTGGAGAAGGTACCATGAGGTGCTGAGAAGAAGGTATATTCTTTTGATGCAGGATGAAATGTTCTATAGATATCTGTTAAACCCTTTTTGTTCATAGCATCTGTTAGTTTCACTCTGTCTCTGTTTAGTTTATGTTTCCAAGATCTGTCCATTGTTGATAGTGGTGTGTTGAAGTCTCCCACTATTATTGTGTGAGGGACAATGTGTGCTTTGAGCTTTAGTAGAGTTTCTTTTATGAAAGTGGGAGCTCTTGCATTCAGGGCATAGATGCTTAGAATTGAGAGTTCTTCTTGGTAGATTTTTCCTTTGATGAGTAAAAAGTGTCCTTCCTCATCTTTTTTGATGACTTTTGGTTGAATGTCAATTTTATCCAATATTAGAATGGCTACTCCGGCCTGTTTCTTGGGGCCATTTGCTTGGAAAATTATTTTCCATCCCTTTGCTCTGAGGTAGTGTTTGTCTTTAACACGGAGGTGCTGGGTCCTGTTTATGGATCCAGTCTGTCAGTCTATGTCTTTTTATTGGAGAGTTGAGACCATTGATGTTAAGAGATATTAAAGAATAGTGACTGTTATTTCCTGTTATTTTTGATGTTGTTAATATTGTTTGTGTGTCTATCATCTTTTGAGTTTGTTGAAAGATTACTTTCTTCCTTTTTCTTGAGTGTAGTTTCCTTCCTTGAGTTGGCGTTTCCCATGTATTATTCTTTTTAGGGCTGGGTTTGTGGAAACATACTGTGCAAATTTGGATTTGTTGTAGAATATATTGGTTTCACCATCTATGATTATTGAGAGTTTTGCTGGGTATAGCAGCGTAGGTTGCATTTGTGTTCTTTTAGAGTGTGTATGAGATCTGCCCAGGATCTTCTAGCTTTCATAGTCTCTGGTGAAAATCTGGTGTAATTCTGATAGGTCTGCCTATAAAGGCCCTTTTTCCCTTACTGCTTTTAATATTCTTTCCTTGTTTTGTGTATTTGGTGTTTTGACTCTAATGTGACAGGAGGAATTTCTTTTCTGGTCCAGTCTATTTGGCGTTCTATAGGCTTATTGTATACTTATGTTCATCTCCTTCTTTAGGTTAGGGAAGTTTTCTTCTATAATTTTGTTGAAGATATTTACTGGTCCTTTAAGTTGGGAGTCTTCATTCTCTTCTATGCCTATTATCCTCAGGTTCTGTCTTCTCATTCCATCCTGGATATCTTGGATGTTTTGCGTTAGGAGCTTTTTGCATTTTGTGTTTTCTTTGACTGTTGTGTCCATGTTTTCTATGGTATCTTCCGCACCTGAGATTCTCTCTTCCATCTCTTGTATTCTGCTGGTGATGTTTGCATCTATAACTCCTGATTTGTTTCCTATGTTCTCTAACTCCAGGGTTGTCTCCCTTTGTGATTTCTTTATTATTTCTATTTCTGTTTTTAATTCCTGAATGGTTTTGTTCATTTGTTTGATTGTGTTTTCCTATATTTCTGCCTGTTTGATTATGTTTTCCTGTAATTCTTCAAGGGATTTTTGTGTGTCCTCTTTAAGGGCTTCTAGTTGTTTATCTGTGTTCTCTTGTATTTCTTTAAGGGAATTATTTATTTCCTTCTTAAAATATTCTATCATCCTCTTGATAAGTGATTTTAAGTCTGTGTCTTCCTTTTCTGGTGTGTTGGGGTATCCAGGTCTGGCTGTGGTAGGAAAGCTGGGTTCTGCTCAAGCCAAGTAGTCTTGGTTTCTGTTCCTTGTGTTCTTGCCCTTGCCTTTCACCATCTGGTTATCTCTGGTGTTAGCTGGTCTTTCTCTCTCTGACTGTGGCTTGTCTTTCCTTCAAGCTCAGATACCAATAATCCTGGGAGACCAGTTCTCTCTTCCAGCTGTTCTTCAGCTCCTGCATCTGGAGTCCTCCTGTTCAGCACAAGTGGGCAGGTAGCTTTCTCCATGCACTGCTTGTATATGGAGGCCTGGTCGGCCAGGCAGGGTTTCTGGCCACAGGTGGAGGCAGGCAAGCTCTTACCTTCCAGCTTTTCCTCAGTCCCTGTTTCTGGAGCCCACCTCCTGTTGGCTCCTCAGCACAAGTGGGCAGGTAGCTTTCTCCCTGCACTGCTTGTATATGGAGGCTTCCTGGGTCAGGCAGGTGTCTCTGGCCACAGGTGGAAGCAGGCAGGCTATTACCTCCTGGCTTTTCCTCAGTCCCTGCGTCTGGAGCCCGCCTCCCACTGGCTCCTCAGCACAAGTGGGCCAATCACATGCTTTCTAAATACATGGCTTGCTTGCTATGAATGTGGTGGATGCCATACCATTAAATAGTAAGCAGTGTGGACAGGGAAAGTTCTTTTCTTCTTCCTCTTTCCCTCACTCCTCTCCCAAGATGTCAGTCATTCAGGGAAAAGGAAAACTAATCATTTGCTACCCCTCCTTAGTCTTTCAGAGGGCACAAAACCTTTTTGTAACCTAAAATGGAATCACAAGACTCACATACAAATATTTTTTTGTTCTCTACAGATTTTATCTTCCTCCCCTCTTTCTTTTGCAAACTAAACAGATAATTTTTTTTTCTTTTCAAGGCTGTGTGAAGATTTTGCTATCTAGAGTGGCTCTCCTTGAAATGTATCATTCTCTAGCTCCTAGACAATGTTAGACTGCACAGGCTATGTGTAAAAGAATATTTTAAAAGTCCAACCAACATTCAAATCTATCAAAGATAGCTAAGTATGGGCAGGTGGTCTTTGTTTCATTCAGTTGAAAATGTCATTGAAATTCAGTTTTTCTTTTCATAAGATAATTTTTGTTATGCTGCTTTGTCAGATGAATAGTTTTATTAGTGCAAAGTTTTTTATTATATTAAAGGAGAAGAAAAAGAGTCCAAGTGTATCACGGAAGAAATCTATTAAGACCAACACTATTTTGGCATGCTGTGAAATGTGATAGAAACCTCAGCACCATTTCAATTTGTTTATGAAACTCTCCAAAGCCAAAACAGAAGTTCACTGAGGCAGGAAAAGGTGAATGTGTTCAAGTTATACCTATAGCACCTCATATACTGGAATGAGGGAACCTCATGCAGTGAGAGTTCCCACCCCTAATCTCCTTACAGATAAAATTGCTTAAAAGAAACAAGGACCATGCTTATCTAGAGGGGCAGGCATTATCCTGTCTAGGAGTCTACCATATGTATCTCTTCCCTATGAGAAAGGATATTATGCTTCTCGGGCACACTATTCATGCCTGTGATGGAGAATTCTGCCTTACGATGTAAAAAGGAATTAGCACGTGGCTGCCCAAAGAATAGTTGGTAAAATGCATGCCCCACACAGACCAGTTAATGCCAAGCAATAGAGACTTCTAGAGGAATAGGAAAAGATTATAGAGAATTTTCATTTCCTCCTTGATATGGAAGTCAGATTCAACAGAAAGGTAGACATTGGTTTTTCACTTTTTCTTCTCTTTTAAAACACATTCAGCTGGTCTGTTGCTTTTTTAGTGGTGGCTTAGGGCCTTTACATTGAGTTATTGAAAATGATTTGTTAATTTCTATGTCCTATACACCATGGAGAGGTGAAGTGGAAGTTTCTGGATGTGTCATGTGATGCAGAATCACATGGTATTTTGTAGAGACAGACTCACATGGTGTTTTGCTGAGGCAAGACCTGTGGGAAGACACATGATGTTTGGAGAGAGGATAACTAGCACTCAACCTATGCTTGCATAGGTTGCAAGTGAAGGCATGCTTGCATACCTAACTTTGCATCAATTAATTAGCCTCACATCTTTGTGGATCTTTGATTTGTTGAGAGAGACACAGCAGAGAACCTCTCCTGGCATCCCTTCTGGTCCTGGTTGTTCCTGCTGACTCTTGCTGATTGAGTGGAATCTTGCCTGGCAGTTTCTGCTAGATCATGCCATTTCTGGCCATTGCTGGTGATTCATGTTTGCTATCCTGACACTACTGAACTGGAATGCTGGTATCCTGACAACAGAGATTGGAATCGCCCCAAAGAACTATTTCTAAGCAGGTCCACATCCCTTTGTCCTGTTTACTATCTTTTCTCCCCTACCTTTGGATGGTGGGCTAGAAGGGGGATCAAAGCGTTTGAAACCCCTTATTAAAAGTAGGTTTTAAAAAACTCTAAGCCTATAGGTGGTGCCCAGTGTGACTTAGGCGTAATGGGTAATTCTGCTTCGAATGTGGTAGAAGAAAGGTCAGATAGTAAGGGATTAGCAGTGTTCTTTATGGAGGCTGGCAAAAAAAGCAGATACAGCTGCTGGGTGGTCTCCTCCCTTGTTCCTAGAGAGTTTTGTTTTTTTTTTTTTTTTTGGTTTTGTTTTGTGGTTTTCATGTATACTCTTTTGAAAAAGATTGGGGGGAATGGTGGCAATTGTCTTATGTTAGAGAAGAGTAGGGAATTGGCTAAGCACATAGAAAATTTTTCAGATACAGGTAGAAGTGTTTGGAAAGCAAAAAGATCCACTGAGAGGAGACCAATAGGATTCAGTACTTATATTTGAGACTAGAAAGGCACCACACAATGAAAAAAGGGAAACAAAATAGATTGAAAAGTAAACCACTGCCTTGCTCTGCTCCACACACTTTCACTGACATGTGCCCAGAGGACCTCTGTGAAACTAGGAGCCTGAATAGCAGGAAACGGTGCAGATACAATGGGATAGTGTTCAGTTGAGTACACCACCAAAGGATGTGTTTGGGCCTACAGAGGCACCTTCATCCTTCCCAGTCTTTGTGCAGCATATGCCTGCTAGTGATGGTATTTCGACCTATGATAAGCTGTCCTGGTGTCCAATAGAAATGCTAGATCTTAAAAGATTGCCTTTTCACAATATCCTTACATGATCAGGATAGGGAAAGCTTTGTGTTCTCTGTATTTACTTTGAATAATAGTTTTCTACTGTGAGGATGTGGAGAAAGAGGAACGTGGTATGTACTCACTGATAAGTGGTTATTAGTCCAAAAGTTCGGAACACCCAAGAGTCACTTCTCAGCAACCATTGGGCTGAGCATGAGGTCCCAGATGGAGGAGTTGGAGAAGGCACTGAAGGAGCTGAGGGAGTTGGCAGCCCCATGGAGGGAGCAACAGTGGCAACTGGCCTGACCTCCCGATGCTCCTGGAGACTGGATCTCCAACCAAAGAATACACATGGAGGGACCCATGGTGCTGGCCACATATGAGGCAAAGGAGGGTCTTGTTAGCCATCAGGGGGAGGAGAGGCCCTTGGGCCTGAGGGTGTTAGATCCCCCAGTATAGGAGAATGACAAGGAGGAAAGACAAGAGTGGGTGGGTGGGTGGGTGGGAGAATACCTCCATAGTGGCAGGAGAGGGGGGAGGGAAAGAGGAGGTTCCAAAGGGGAGATCTGGAAAGGGGGAACCATTTGAAATGTAAATAAAGTATGAAAAAAAAAAGAATGAAAAGAATAGTTTTCCACCAAAGAGATACCACTGGAATGAGTTTCCACAGGGATTGTGGAACAAACATTAGAAATAATTCATAAACAATTCCCTCAGTCTATCATTTATCATTATATAGATGACATTTCATTGGCTGATTCTGACACAGATGTTTTAGAGAATATGTTAAAAGTAACACAAAGAATTCTGCCATGCTAGGGTTTACAGATTGCTTCAGGAGAAATATAAAGCAGTTATTCACTTAGTTCTTTGGGTTATATAAAGTACTAATTAGATTCTTGTGTGTATTGTAAAGAGAACACCAATTCTAGAGTCACCGACATTTTATACTGATGCAAACAAGATGGGGATGGCAGGTTGTAAATCAAACAAAATAAGCAAGGTGATCAAAAGTCCATAAACCTCAGTACAAAAGTCAGAATCATATGCAATCTTTATGGTATTACTAGATTATTCTGAATCTCTTAACATAACCACTGATTCTTTATATGCACGAAGAGGTTTTTGCATATAGAGACTGCTGAATTTGCACTTAATAAAAACTCAGAACTAACCTTATTATTTATACAATGGCAACAGGCCATCAGTCTCATACAGGTTTACCAGGTCCATTAGCTCAAGGAAATGATGAAACTGACAAATTACTAATAGAAATATGTTAGAAATCTCAAAATTTCATGAAAAACATTATATTAATGGATGATTTCTATTTCACAGAATTTGGAAAGCAAAGGTGAATATACAATAGCATTGACATGTACTCCGGGTCTTAATGGTCAACTGCTTTAAGTTCTGAAAAGGCTGATTGTGTAATTACATACTTATTGAAAATAATGACAACCATGGGGATACCTGTGCAAATTAAAAATATAATGTTCCTGTATGTGTATCCGATAAGATGCAACAATTCTTCACATATTACAATATAAAACATGTTACTGGTATACCACACAATCTCACAGGACAAGCAGTTATAGAAAGAGCCAATCGTACCTTAAAAGAGATCCTTATTAAACAAAAAGGGAGCATAACTCCCTCCTCCAGGACAGATTAAATAATGCCTTGTTAATTCTAAGTGTTCTTAATGTTGGTAAAAAAGGAACAACTGAACAAAGAAGCAGTTGAGAGACACTGGGTTATTGAACAAAACTGAAGAACTGAGCCAAGCAATATACCATAAGGATGTGTTAGACATTAAAATTGAAACCTACAATGGTTTTAAAATGGGGATGTGGTTATGCTAATGTATCTACAGGGAAAGAAAAAATATGGTTGCCAACAAAGCTTATAAAGATTAGATCTGACCAGGGAGAACCTCTGACCAGCTGAGACATGGATGTCCTCACAAAGCAAATAAACCCAGGTGATACACTCTCACAGACTGTCTCAGTTCTCTAAGATATGCATGTGAATCAACTTTAAAAGAGCTAGCCCAAATGATCAATCAAACAGAGACTGGACAACACATAGACTTGACAGACAGCACATAGACTGGATCAAAACAGAGACTGGATAACAAATGCTACAGGTAGGTTTTTTTGTTTGTTTGTTTGTTTGATTAACCTATTATTTTTCTTGGGACTGTAACAGGAACTTGTCACCTCTATTCAGCAGGAAGCAATTATAAGAAGACTGTCAGACTGTCATCCCAATGACGTAAGATGGGCTGGATGGTTCTTGTTGTTTAAGGTGTTATGGTTGTTAGCATCTAAAGTGGCAGGACTTAATTATTGCATATAGATAGAAATTTCAGGTTGTTTTGTTTGATTATTGTGTCCTGATAAAGATTTAAGGCTGTTTTGTTTTTATTATATATTAATAGAAATTTAAGGCTGTTTTGTTAGACTATATTGTATACAAGCTATTTATTTAAAGTATGATGTAAAATTCTACTTTTGTTTCTTAAAATTATTTTTATTGTATGTAGATTGTTACTGTTAGGGGAAAAGACAGTTTTTAAACAAAAGAGGGGATATGAAGTAGAAAGTTTTTGTTTGTATCATGTGACACAGACTCATGTGGTGCTTGGCTAAAGAAAGACCCATTGGAGGACACGTGATGTTTGGAGAGAGCATAAAAAGGACTCAAGGTGTGCATGCACAGCTAGCTTTACAATGCTTTATTGGTCTCTGGCCTGGCTGTTTCTGCTGGATCATGTCACTGCTGCTGATTTATGTTTGGTATCCTGACACTTGAACTGGACTGCGGGTATCCTGAGAAAAAGGGATTAGAATCATCTCAAAGAACTATTTCTAAGCAGGTCCACATCCCCTTGTCCTGTTTACCATCTTTTCTCCCCTCCCTTTGGATGGTGGGCTAGAAGGGGGATCAAAGCATTTGAGATGCCTTATACAAATTTTAATTAAATAAAGGTTTTTAAAAACCTGAGCGTACAAAGAAGTTCTCTGGTCAAGTGTATTTGTGGTATCAAATGTTTCTTTTGTTTAGATATTCATGTCTTTCTCTTAAGTTCAAAACTTTTCTGATATAATTTTATTGAATAAATTTTGTTCTGCTTTTAATTTCAGCTCCTTTTTGCACTTCATTGATTCTTAAGTTTGTTCTCTTGAATATCTTCTAAAGTTCTTGGAAGGTTTTTTTTTAACCATGTTTATTTATGTTTTTTCTTTATACATAACACACACACACACACACACACACACACACATTTATGTGTGTATGATGTATTATGGTATTGACCTTGTCTTCCATCCTTGGTATTCTTTTTCCTGCTTAGTGTTATCTAGTGAGGATTGACTTGTCTTTCTTTTGTAGCATTTCTGCTTAGTTCTTCTTAAGGGTCTTAGTTTCCTTGAAGAATTTTTTTCTCCATGATTTTAAATTTCTTCTCCAAATTATCAGCTTTGGCAACTTTCCTTTTTACCTCATGAACTGCTTTCTTCACCTCATCTGCTACTTTGAGTCCTTGGTATGCTCACTGAACCTTCTCTAAAGTGGGGCACTGAATTTTTTTGTCTGGCATCTCAGCCATCTCAGTATATTTGGTTCTTGGTTTTATGGATTGCTGATCTTATAGAAGTGACACTGTGGCTTATTTTATTACATTTGTTTGGTTTTTTTTTTATTGTCTCTTATGCATCTGTTGTGATGGGCATGCTCCCAGCTTGCATTACTTCCCTTTCCCCCTCTCCATGTCTTTATAATGAGTCCCTCTGGTGCATTGTCTTCACTTACTTTTATGTTCCTCTCTACTGCTTCTGGGTTAAGGTGACCAGAGTAATGGATACAGTGGATCCATGGATAGCAGATACCCAATGGATAGCAGTTCCACTACTAATTTGTGGTATAAAACATGTGCAAATCACTGTTGTCCTTAAAGAGTTTCAAAGACAGTAGTATCTGGGTACAATTGCAAAAAGGATAATTTTTAGTGTTTTAAAGATAAAGGTAATAATAATTACAAGGTTTCCTGCAGTTAGGGTTTCTCTTGTTATGTTAAAATATCATAACCATAAGCAACTTATGAAGGAAATGGTTTGTTTCCATTATACTTCTACATCATATTTCACTATCTAGGAATGTCCATACAGGATCTCAAGGCAGCAAACCTGGAGTCATGAACTGAAGCAGAAGCCATGGAGGAGTGCTGATTACTGGTTTGTTCCTTATAGCTTGCTCAGTCTGCTTTCTTCTAGCATTCCAGCATATGCTGAGCACTGCCTACAGTGAGCTGGACATTCCCTAATAATCATCAATCAAGAAAATGCCCTCTACAGGCTTGCCCACAAACCAATCTACTTGGGACATTTTCTCAGTTGAGGTTTCCTCTTCTCAAATGACTCAACTAGTATCAAGTTGACATTGAACACTAGCCACAGTGGGTATTAATTCCAGTGCAAAAGATTTTTTTCTGGACCAAGGCAGATTTATTTTTACCTCTACATATTTCCCCACCATCCCTGCCAAAGGGATTTGATATTGAAGTGCTCTCAAGGAGACTGTTTAACTGATTAGAATTACATCCTAAATGCAATTTCAGGTACCACTGCTTAAAGTGTTTAAACAATGCAATTTTGTTAGAAAACAAATTTGTGCTATTTTGGAGATATTTTCTTTCTTTCTTTCTTTCTTTCTTTCTTTTGTTTTTTGTTTTTTTCAAGACAGGGTTGGAAATATTTTCTTAGAGTGAAGCCAAATAGGAAATAAAAGGTGAGAAATCATTTAAATTTTGTCAATAAAATATATTTGAACATTCCCTTCTTCCAACTCTTTCCACCTCATCTCTCTACTCAGGTGAGGAGGAATGGAGATTTACTGTTTACTCTTACATTATAGTCTCTAGTTAAAGAGATGCTTTATCAGCCAAGTTACCTCCTATATTATAATGCCAAGAATGTACAGTGAACTTTTCTCAGACTAAGATGTTCTTGAATATCTTATAACTTACTTTTTCAAGGTTAACTTGTTGAAGATACCTACATTCTGTTACTATTGATAGCAAAGATGATTATGATAAGAATTTGAAAAATGTATAGTCTTATCTTATGAAAAACATAAGTTAATGTGTTAAGAAACTAAGTGAAGGTCTGGGTGTACATACATCATGCTAGAAAAACACCTGTAAAACATAAAACAAAAATAAACAAAGTCTTTTTAAAAGAAATTAAGTGAAGGTAAATGATTACTATTATATTGAGCAAGCATCTTCCAAAACATTTTTTCCTTAAAAAAAAATGAAGCTGGCAAATTTTGCACTTGTAATCAACTAGTGGAGTAAGAAGAATAAGAGCCTCAAATCAGCTACTGCAGCATCCTTGTGTTCCATATGCCTTTTAAAAATTATTTCTTTTATTTTGGGGGGGTTATAATATAATTACATATCTCCCTTATCTTTCATCTTTTCAAACTCTGGCTCTCTTTCAAATTCACTTCTATTTTTCATTAAATATATATATATATATATATATATATATATATATATATATATATATTCCTAAATACACACACACACACACACACATATACATATATACCACGCTCAGGCTATAGAACATGTATATGAATATATAATTCTTGTATGAATGTGTGTTCTTGGCTGACCATTTTGTATTGGATCATCGATTGGCATACCCTTTCCTAGTGAAGACTATTTTCCCTTCTTTATCTCAGAATTCTTTAATTGCCTGGAGTTCTTCCTGTAGGGTTGAGGTCTCCTGAGCTTCCCCCATAGTTCACTTCATCATGTCTACTGATGTCCCTATTCAGCTTATGTTTAAGTGGTCATGTTGGTGAGCTAGTATTACATTTGAATTGCAATGAAAAATGGGCTGGAATTCCCAGCTGGAAGAACATACACAAAAATCTATGTCCCTTCTCTGTCCTATGGTGGGGTTCTTTTACCACATTCCTTGTATGACTAGAAAACTTAAATGACCCTTTAGTTTCTATGTTTATGAAATGTGAGTTTAACTATCCCTCTGTTGTGGGGTATCCAACAGAGAAGACTATTCAAACAAGGGTCAAACAAAAGAAAGTCTTTATTAGCCTTCCAGAGACTACACTGGTTATTTAGGATCACAGTGTAGCCCCAAAGCCTTTCTCAGGGTGAGCTTTTAAGCACACACACATACAAAATTCTGGATTGACATACCTCAGTTAACAAGAAAAGTTTCCCAGAAGTAGAACTATAGAAGCAGAAAAGTAAGGTTAGCACATTTAGGGACTTTCCTGGATCTGCATTAACTTTGATGGATCAGGCCTTATTTTTATTTGGCAATTGGTGTGCTAAGTATTTGGCTATCTGTGTGCTAAGTATTATGGCCTGAATGGTAGTTCCATCATGGAATCAGCAGTGCTAAAGTCTGGGGTCCTACTGAGGTCTGAAGCACCTTCTCTTATTACCTTTTATGGACACATTTACTCAAAAGAAAAAAAAACCAAATCTATAAATACTATTTTAGAATTTTATAACTGTCTTGGTATTTTGATATTTCATCGTTAACAACAATGGAAAATAAAGAGAAAAATACTTTCTTTTTTTTTTGTTGTTTTGTTTTGTTTTGATACAAGGTTTCTCTGTGTATCCCCAGCTGTCCTGGAACTCACTCTGTAGACCAGGCTGGCCTTGAACTCATAGAGATCCACCTGCCTCTGCCTTCTAAGTGCTGGGTTTAAAGAGATGAGGCACTATTGCCTGGTGAGAAAGAGACTTTTGAACAGCATGAAGTTAAACAAGAATATGTTCTTTTTCTTTCTTAGTTATCTGCAAGCTTTAAGCTTTTGTCTGGAGGAGTGGGATTATAAACTTTGAACAGTTTCTTGAGTTAAGATGAAGTCAAGACCTAGAGATTAATTCTAATCACAAAAGGATAGAAGCCTAAAGGCTTTACAAAAGAAATTTTAGTCTCTTAACCTCTGTTGTGTAGTAATGTGAACTTGTTTGCCTGTTGGCCATGTTTTCTGGGGTACACTGGGTGTAAAATAACTCCCATCTTGTTCCCCATGAAGACCACCACCCTTTGTGACTCATTTTGGACTCTCTTACATTGCATGATGTATAGGGGGGGGAGTTCAATGTGGGTCTCATAATCTCAATGGTTTGGCCAAAGCCTTCCCTGATGTTATCCCCTCTCCCTGGTTGCTGTGGTATATTCCATAGACACTTCAACCGGGGAGCTGCAGGGGCTTTCATTTGTAAGAGCAGCCATCACGGGGAAAGGCAGTCAAACACCCAGGACCAGGAAGAGGTAAGGAACTAAGGCACCCAGGGCTTAGTGTGCGAATTTAAACTTGATCAGTTGTTGTCCAAGTTTAGAACGCCAGATTTCTAGGTGGATCCGAAACAAAAATTCAAGAGGAAGAACCTCTCCCTAGTTTGGCTGGTAAAGTAACTGTGTCTTCCTTCTGGTGAGTCCATTTTTGGATCATGGTTTATCTTTTGCTTGCATAATGCTAACATTAATCTTTTATTTTAGTAAAGGAAGTTCCACTAGTCCCAAGTTATTTTTAATGTATGTTTAAGGTCCCTGGTCCTTTCTCTTGGAGGCCCTAGAAGCTCTTTTATCCTCAATAAGGAATAGCAAGTATAGTCACAAAGGCCCACCACAGCTCTTGAAGGGCTCCTCCCACCCTGTCCTTGAGGCAGATTCTTATGTTACACACATTTTTAGTTTTCTTTCTCGTTTCAGATACCACCACCATGCTCAAAAATAAGAAAACTATGTCCAAAAAGGGCTCCAGTCCGTCTGAAAATGGAGTCCAAAACCCGGAAACATCAAGCAAGAACCAGGGAGATAAGACCAGTTTAGAGGTCCTCTGTCCAGGTGAGTTAGAATCTGACAGTTATGACAGATTAAATGATTGGGAAACGGTGGCATAGGTGTTTTTAAGGATTATAGAGAAAGCTTTTTGAAAGGAGTCATTTCCTCATCATTGCTTTGCCCGTCCTCTTTTGTATTCATTTTTTGTCTTTCTTTCACTTTATCTTTGCACACAGGGATTAGGTACTTGACTGGTAAGTGAAATTAACGTTAAATTTTAGAGACAAGGTATAATCATCTGTGTTTGAAGTCTTATTAGTGTTTGAATTAGTTAAAGACATGGGAAAAGTAAGGCAGACATAACAGGGTAGTTTCCTGTATGAACTCACAGTGATTGTGACAGCATGCACAAGATCTGCAACAAGCCCAAACTACACAAACTCCCAGCATGAGTGGGGGAGGTAACCACAAAGTTTCACCCTTAGTTGTGTGGGTAGGCACACACTCAGTTATCAAGAGCTCCTCAGTTCTGTTGTAGTCATCTGTTGATCCATGAACATAAGAAGACTTTCCAGCTTTTAGTGTCTCTGATTTGTATTTTTAGGATTAGGTAATACTCATTTTAAAGATCTTACATATACTTAGGCAACTTTATTCTAAGGCATTTTTTTCTGACTATTTTGATAGAATTACTTCCATGAGTTCTTTCTCTCCAAATTCAGTGCTGATATGTATGTAGAAAAGCTTCATTTTTTTTTTTTAAATGAGGACAGTTTCATACATGGCTATAATGTACCTTGATAAAATTCACTTTCTGTTATTTTCTCTTGTTCCCCCTTCTTGTCCTGTTGAACTGTTTTTTACATCCAACTGTTTGCCCTTCTACCTTCATGCTTACTTTTGTGACTAAGGAAATTTCAATGGAGTTGCCTGGATGAGGATGGGTAGGGGTTATTTACTGGCATTTGGGTGGATAATAAGAACTGTGGGAAAAAACTATCTCACCCCTGGCAGCAGTTAACTGCCCAAGGCCTTTTAGAGTGGAATGGAACCTCATGAGCCCCTCCTCCATCTACCATGGGGAGTTGATGGACCTGATCTTGTGTGGATATTGTGCAGGTAAGTACTATGGATTCATGGTTGCAATGGCCATATCATATTCTGAAGACAGTAGCTTTTCACAGTATACCTCCTCCATCTCTGGCTCTTAAATTTTTCCACATCCTTTTCTCTGGACCTTGGAGGGGATAATAAAGATGTTCCATTTAATACTGACCACTCAACTGTCACTTCCTCTCACTCTTTTGTTCAGCTGAGTCTGAATTATCTGCCATTCAATTGAGAAATAAACTTCTCTGACAAAGGGTTAGAGTAGTATGTATGTTATATACACATATTTAGAAGACATTGTGACAGCATTTAGCAAAATACACAGAGTACATTTTCCATTGGGCCTGAGTCTTCCCTAGCTGTGGGCTTTGGACCAGTTTTATAATCCCAGGCATGGATTTTGTCCTATGGAACAGGCCCAACTTCAATCACAAAGTAATTGATTGGTCCCATATCAGTAATGTCTTTGTTGTACAGTTGCATGTATCTTGTCTGTCAGGTAAGTGTTTATTATGATTTAAGTGCATAATATCTGCTATAGATTCTCATATTTGAATACTTGGTCCCCAACTGTTTGGTCAATTGAGAAGTTTGTGTCACCTTTAGGTTTAGGGAGGTGATTCACTAGGGAGAAGGTCTTGAGGTATTATAGTATGGCCTCATTTTCTCTTCACTCTGACTTCTGAGTATAGATGCAATATGATAAGCCAGCCTCATTGTTCTTACCACCATGCCATTTCTGCCTGCTGCCATGTTTTCCCCACCATGATGGATTATATCCCCCCCTGAAACTCGAGTTTTGTCACAGTATTTATATCACAGCAATGAAAAGGTACCTAAGACTGTTATTGTATTATAGAAAGTCCTAGGCAAAGATGATCACTGGTAACTTTCTTTTCTCTCGCTGTATAGCACATTCTGGCACTACTAACATTAGCCAGAAAAGGATGAAGCTTCCAGTTGGTTAGCCTCTGGAAGAGAAGTTAGTGGGACCTGCCTGGCAGAGCACAGAGGCACAAGTTCTCCAAGGGCATAGTGGGAAGTTAGATAGCCTGTATAGAAGGAGCAATTGGAAGGGGAATATGTTAGCATTTGTGTGATATGCTGGGATGCTTGTGGGGAAGGAAAGGGAGATCAGCAGGATTGAGAGAGGTAAAAGGTAATGGGTGACAAATATGATCACAATGAATTATACACAACTCTGAAATTATTCATCAAAAATAAAAAATAAAATAAAATTCCCCTGATTTCTTCAGTGACCTACTATTCAGTAAAACTATTTTTCGGTCTCCAAGTGTTTGTGTCATTTCTTCTGGTTTTGATTTCTGTTTAATTTCAGTATATTCTGATAATACATAAAGAATTACTTCAATTTTGTTTCTCAGTTTTCCATATTACAAGTATTAATTACAAATTATCTATTATTATTATTAAACTAGTTCTTTGAAAACTTCACACAAATACATAATTCATACTGACCACCATCTTACCACTACTGCTCCCATCTTCTTAGTACTTGTCTATTCCTCAACTTCCCTAAAAGTATTTTTCTCATATCTATTTGATTTATTTTGTGACCAATTGAATTTAACCAGGGCCATCTGTATAAGTTTGGAAGTATCTATTAGAGCCCAATGGGGCTCAGCAGTGTACAAAACTGAAGAGAGTGGCTCTCCCTTTCACAGATTCTATCAGCCAAACAGTTCTGCAGTAGAGGATAGGATCCCATTAATCACCATCCACTTTCCATGACAGATTGTGTACAGGACCAGTGTTGTTCATGCCCAGTGTTGGTAACATTATTATAGAATTATGAATGAGAATGACTCCACAGGGCCATTGAATGTAGGCCTTGTTGGAGTAGATGTGTTTCTGGGGGTGGGGTTTGAGATTTCCAAAGCTTCTCTCAGGCTCTGGCTCTCCGGCTAAGGCTATGTCTCTCTGGTTCTGGCTCTCAGGCTCTGACTCTATCTCTCTGTCCCACCTGCTTTCTGTCTCTGGCTGTGGCTGCAACTCTGGCTATCTGGTTCTCTGGTTCTCTGACTCTGAGTATGGCTCTGTCTCTCAGGCTCTGTTTCTGGCTCTCTGGCTCTGTTTCTGCTTCTGTCTCTATCTCTATCTCTATCTCTGTCTCTGAGTCCCTGGACATCTACCTCTTCCTTTTACTCTGGCTCTGGCCCTTACTCTTTAGCTATGGCTCTGGCACTGGCTCTCTGGCTCTGTGACTCTTGCTCTCTGTCTCTGACTCTGTCTCTGTCTTTACCTCTAGCTCTGGCTCTCTAGCTGTGGCTCTGTATATGGATCTGTCTGTCTGTCTGTCTGTCTCAGGCTTTCGGGCTCTCTGCCTCTGGCATGGGCTCTCTGAATCTTTCCCTCTGACTGTGGCTCACTGGTTTAAGCTTTCTGGCTTAAACTCTCTGGCTCTGGCTCTACTACTAGCTCTGGCTCTGGTAATGGCTCTGTCCTCTTCTCTGGCTTTGGCTCTCTGCCTCTAGGTCTAGCTCTGGTTCTGGCTCTCTGTCTGTGGCTAGGGATCTGGCTTTCTGGCTCTGGCTCTGACTGTGTTTTCCTGGCTTTGGTTCTCTAGCTCTGGGTCTGGGTCTCTGGCTCTGGCTGGCTCTGGCTCTAGATCTCTGGCTCTGTCTTCGGGATCTGTCTTTTGCTCTGTTCTGTCTCTGTCTCTGTCACCTTCTCTGTCTCTGGTTAAGGTCCTCTGTCTGTGGCTGTGGCTCAGGTTTTTTGGCTCTGTCTGGCTCTGGCTTTAGCTATGGTTCTGTCTCTGTCTCTGTAATTAACTCTGACGCTGGCTCTGGCTCTTTGGGTGTTACTATTACTCTGGCTATTTTGCTTTGACTCAGGCTGTGCTCTAGCTGTCAAATCCTGATTCTGGCTCTAGCTCTAGCACTAGCTACAGCTCTCTGGCTCTGCCTATGGCTCTGGGTCTCTGGATCCAACTCTCTCTTTTTGGCTATAGCTCTGGATCTCTGGTTCTTTGGCACTGGCTCTGATGCTGGTTTTCTGGCTCAAGCTCTCTGGCTCTGGCTTTTTGGCATTGACTTGCTAGCTCTGTCTCTGTCTCTATTCTGGCTCTGGCTCTATCTTTGTCTCTGTCTCTGGATCTCTGCCTTTTTGGCTATCTGGCTCTGGCTCTGGATATCTGACTTTCTGCTTCTGGCTCTCAGGCTCTTTATTGAGCTGTGCTTCTTTCTCTCACTCTGGCTCTGGCTCTGATTCTCTGGCTTAAGCTCTAGCACTAGCTGTGGCTTATTGGTTCTGACTCTAGCTCTAGTTTTTGGCCTCTGTCTGTTTTTTCTGGCTCTGGTTCTGATTCTGGCTCTGCCTATGGCTTTGGCTCTCAGGCTATGGGTCTGCCTCTGGTTATGGCTATTGGTCCCTGGATTTCTGGCATTGGACTTGGCTATGGCTGTGGCTCTCTGGCCCTATGCCTCTGGCTATTACTCTGGCTCTCTTTTCCAGGTTTGGGCTCTGGCTCTCTTTCTGGTTCAGGCTATGGGTCTCTGACTGTGGATATGGCAATGACTCTGGCTCTGCCTCTCTTTGTCGGTCTCCCTGACTCTGTGGTTCTGTCAGTCTAGCCCTGGCCCTCTGTATCACTGACTCTATTTCTACCTCTGGCTCTCTTCTCTGGCTCTGGCTGTGTCTCTTCTGTGGCTCACTGGCACTTGCTCTGGCTTGGCTCTTTAACACTGGCTCTGCCTCTGCCTCTGGCTCTCTGCCTCTGCCTCTGCCTCTGCCTCTGCCTCTGCCTCTGCCTCTGCCTCTGCCTCTGCCTCTGTCTTTCTTTGCTCAGGCTCTCTGTCTTTGGCTTTCTGCCTCTCTGGCTCTGGCTGTTTCTCTGGGTCTGGCTATTACTCTGGCTCTGGCACTTTGTTTTAGGTTCTGCCTCAGGGTCTCTGGCTCTCTGGCCCTGGATTGAACTCTCTGTCTCTCTGTCTCTCTCTAGTCTCTGTCTCTCTGTCTGTCTCTTTCTCTGTCTCTGTCTCTCTCTTTCTCTCTCTGGCTCTAGCTGTGGCTCTGCCTTTCTGGCTCTGCCTCTCTGTCTTTCTGGAGCTCTGGCTCTCAGGCTCTCATTCTACCTGTAGCTCTCTTCTCCAGCTCTGCCTCTCTGGCTCTGGGTGTGGCTCTCTTGAGGCTCTTGCTCAAGTTCTGGCTCTGGCTCTGGCTTTGAAATGAGCTCTGGGTCACTATCTCTGACTCTGGCTCTGACCCTATCTCTGTCTCTCTGTCTATGGTTCTCTCTCTCTCTAGCTCTGGCTCTGGCTCTCTCTCTAGCTCTGGCTCTGGCTCTGGCTCCATCTATAGCTCTGTCTCTGGCTCTAGCTCTCATTCTGGTTCATAGATGTGGCTCACTGTCTCTCTGTCTCTGGTCTGGCTCAGTCTCTGTCTCTGACTCTGGCTCTCTGCTTTTGGCAATCTCTCTGGCTCCAGGGCTCTTAATCTGGCTCTCTGGTCCTTAAAATCTGGCTCTGGCTCTGAGTCTGGCTCATGCTCTGGCTCTCTGGGTCAGTCTCTAGCTCCCTGGCACTAACTGTGACTCTGGCTCTTTCTCTAGCTATGGCTTTGGTTCTGGCTCTAGTTCTGACTCTAGCTCTGGCTGAGGCACTGACTTTGGTCTGGCTCTCTGGCTTTCTGGCTCTCTGGCTCTGGCCCTAGCCCTCTGGCTTTAGCTTCAGATATAGCACTGGCTCTGCCTCTCTGGCTTTAGATCTGGCTCTGAGGCTTTCTGACTCTGGCTCTCTGCCTTTGGCATTGGCTCTGGCTCTATGTCTCTTGCTCAGGCTCAATGACCATCTGGGTCTGGCTCTGGCTCTGGCTCTGGCTTTCTGGATACCTGGCTCTGTCTCTGGTCCTGCTCTAGCTCTATGGCTCTATGTCCCTGGTTCACTAGCTCTATGGCTCTAGCTTTGGCACTGGTTTTGTGGCTCTGACTCTGGCTCTTGTTCTGGCTCTCTGCATCTGGTTATTCTTCTAGGGTACAACCTAGCTCTGGTCCTGGCTCTGGTCTGATTTTGACTCTGACCATGGCTCTCTGTCTGTGTTTCTGACTCTGTCTCTGGTTCTGTGTCTCTGGCTCTAGCTTTGTCTCTGACTCTGTCAGTGTGGCTCTGTGGTTCTATGACCCTGGCTCTCTTGCTTTGGCAATGGATCTGGCTCTATGTCTCTTGTTCTGGCTCTCTAGTTCTGGCTCTGACCCTCCTCTGGCTCTCTAGCTCTGGCTTTGGCTCTGCCTATGGCTCTGGCTCTCACTTTGGCTTTGTTTCTGTCTCTGGATCTCTCCTTTTTGGCTCTCTGAGTTTGGCCATATCTCTGGCTCTAGGTCTTGCTAGCTGGATCTCTGCCTCTGGCTCTCTGGCTCTCTGGCTCTCAAGTTCTCACTTTGGGTCTCAGTTTTGGTTCTCTGGCTCTCTGGCTCTGGCTATATTTTGGTCTCTGGCTGGGAAGTTCTGGCTCTCTTTCTTTGTCCCTCTCTCTGTTTCTCAGGCTTTTGTTAGGACTTTGCTTTGGGCTCTCTGGCTCTCTGGCTGTATATTGGCACTGGTTTTCTGGTTCTGGCTTTGGCTCTGGATCTCTGGGTCTGCCTATAGCTCCCTGGTACTAACTCTGGCTCTGCTCCTGGCTCTTGCTCTGGCCTTGACTCTGGTCTGACTTTCACTCTAGATCTGGCCCTCTGTCTGTGACTCTGGCTTTGTCTCTGTCACCACCTGTCTCTGGTTCTGCCCTTGATTCTGAGTCTGAATCTGTGCCTCTCTGAATCTGGCTCTTTGTTTTTGGCATTGTCTCTGGCTCCAGGTCTCTTTCTCTGGCTCTCTTGGCCTCTAGTTCTAGTTCTGACTCAGACTCTGACTCTGGCTGTGGCTCTGGCTCCATGGATATATGGCTCAGGCTGTGGCTCTGTCTCTTTGGCATTGACTCTTTCTCTGCCTCTGCCTCTGCCTCTGCTTCTGCCTCTGGCTTTCTGGCTTGTGCTCTTGTTCTGGATCCCCTCTAGCTCTCTGTCTTTGTCTCTGTGTCTAGTCTTTGGCTCTGGCTCTTGGTCTGACTTCAGCTTTGACTCTGTCTTTGGATCTCTCATTTTTGACTCTATCTGTCTATGTTTCTGGCTCTATATCTGGCTATCTGGATCTCAATCTATGGTTCTCAGGCTCTTGCTTTGCCTGTGTACCTTTCTTTCTGGCTCTGGTTTCCAGTTCTCTGTCTCTCTGACACTCTGTCTCTCTATCTCTTGCTCAGTCTCTGGCTCTGGCTTTTTGTCTCTCTGTTTCTATCTCCCACTTGGCTCTCAGAATCATATTAGAGTTGTGCATCTGGCTCTCTGGCTCCCTGGCTCTGACTGTAGCTCTGGCTCTCTGTTTTTGGTTTTGGTTCTGTCTCTCTGAATCTGGCTCTCTTCCTCTGTTTCCTGCACTTTGTTTTTTGTTCTGACTCTGGGTCTTTACTTCTGGTCCTCTGGCTCTGGCTATCTGGTGCTGAGGCTCTCTGACTCTCTGGTTCTGGATATGTTTTGATCTCTGGCTCTGGCATTCTGGCTTCCTTTCTTTCTCTGTCTCTCTCTATCTCTGGTTCTCAGCTCTCCCAAGGGCTGTGCTTCTGGCTCTCTGGCACTGGCTATGGTTGTGTCCCTTTCTCTGTCTCTGTCTTTCTTTCTCTGTCTCTCTGGCTTTCTGTCTCTGTCTCTCACTCTGTCTCTCAAGCAATGGCTTTGGCTGAGACCCCACCTCACTTGCTCTAATTTTTTTCTCTAGCTCTAGCTAGGACTCTCTGTCTCTGTCTCTGGCTTCAGTTCTGGCTCTCAGGCTCTTGCTCTGGCTACAGTTCTCTGGCTCTGGATATGGTTCTTTCTTTGGCTATAGCTCTGGCTCTTGGCCTCTGGTTCTGTATCTTTGACTCTGGCTCTCATTCTGTCTCTGCCTATGTCTGTGACTCTCAGGCTTTTTCTGGCTCTCTTTTTATGGGTCTGGCTCTGGGTCTCTTGGCCTCTGGCTCTGGCTTTGCCTCTAGCTCTCTGACTCTGATGCTGGTTCTCTGTCTTTCTGTCTCTGGCTATTACTCTGGCTCTCCTGCTCTGCTCTGGCACTTTGTTTCTAGGCCTGACTCTTGGTTTCTGGCTCTCTGGTTCTGGATTCCATTCTGGCTTTGTCTCTGCATCTCTGTATATGTTTCTCTAGCTATAGTTGTGCTTCTGTCTCTCTAGACCTGGCCGTCTAACTCTCTTGCTCTGGTTCTACCTCTTTCTGTTTTCTCTGACTCTGGCTCTCTGGCTCTGGTTATCCTGTAGCTCTATGCCTCTTGCTATGGCTCTGGCTCTGGCTCTGGCTCTGGCTCTGGCTTTGTCTCTGGGTCTCTGGCACTCTGACTCTGGCTTCAGCTCTGGCTCTGTGTCTCAGACTCTGCCTCTCTGGCTTTGGTTTTGCCTCTGCCTCTAGCAGTGTGAGTCTGGCTCAGTGGCTCTCTGACTCTGGTTCTCTGGATTTGGCATTGTCTCTGGGTTTAGCTCATCTTCTCTGACTCTCTGGCCTTCTGGTTCTGACTCTGCCTGCAGCTCTGTCTCTCTATGGCTTTTCACCTGGTTGTGGCTCTCTGGCTTCCTGGTTTCTTGGCTCTGACTCTGGCTATGTGTCTGGCTCACTGATTCTCTGGCTTTCTGGCTATGGCTCCCTCATTGTAAATATGTCTCTGACTCTCTAGCATTGGCTCTGGCTCTGTACTTGCTCTCTGCCTCTTCTACTACCTCTGCCTATGCACCAGGCTTTCTGATTCAAGATTTCTGGTGCTGTTTTTCGGGCTCTCCTCTGGATCTCCGGCTCTGGCTCAACCTGTGTCTCTGACTCTTACTCTGGCTTTGACATTGGCTCTGGCTCTGTATCTCTGTCTGGCTCTTGGGGTCTGTCTGATTCTAGCTCTAGCTCTAGCTATCTAGATCTCCATCTCTTGCTCTTGTTCTAGCTCTAGCTCTCAGGGTCTGGCTTGGACTGTGCCTCTTTCTGGCTCTGGCTCTCTGGCTCTTTGGTGCTCTGGCTCTGGCTCTAGCTCTGGCTGTGATTCACTGCCTCTGACTCTGGTTTTGGCTCTAGTTATATATCTGGATCTTGACCCCTGTCTCTGTCTCTCTGGCTCTGACTCTGGGTCTGCATCTGCCTATGGCTATGGCTCTCAGGTTCTTATTTTTGGCTATCTGGCTCTAGCTCTAGTTCTGGGTATGGGTTTCTAGCTTCTGGCACTGGCTTTGACTCTGCCTCTGGCTCTCTGGCAGTCTGAATCTGGCTCTGGATCTCTGCTTCTGGTTCTTGCTCTGAGTCTCTGGGTCTCTGTCTGTAGCTTTGGTTCTGGCTCTGGTTCTGGCTTTGGTTCTCTGGTTCTCTGGATCTTGCTATTACTCTGTCTCTCTGCCTCTGTCTCTGTCTCTGCCTTTGCCTCTGATCTTGCTTTCTAACTCTGGTTCTATGGCTCTGGCCTACTGGCTCTGGCTTTCTGCCTCTGGCTTTTTGCATTTCTGTCTCTGTCTCTCATTCTGGCTATGGATCTACCTCTGGCTCTTGCTTCAGTTTTGACTGTCTCTGGATCTCTGCCTTTCAGGCTCTCGTATCTGGCTATGATTTTTTTTTTTTTTTTTTTTTTTTTTTTTTTTTTTTTTTTG
>JADRCH010006964.1:303141-326592 GCA_019843965.1 Rhynchomys soricoides
TTTTTTTTTTTTTTTTTTTTTTTTTTTTTTTTTTTTTTTTTAGGGCTGTGCCTCTAGCTCTTCAACTCTCTGGCACTGGCTCTGGTTCTGTCTTTTTGTCTCTGTCTCTGCTTTAGTGGCTCTATCACTATGGCTCTCATGTAATGGCTCTGGCTGTATGTTTACCTCTTCTGGTCTGACTTAGGCACTAGATCTAGCTCTAGCTAGGTTTCTATGGCTCTGGCTCTCTAGCTTTGTCTCTTTGTGTCTGTCTCTGTCTCTGTCTTGGGTTCTGGCTTTCCTCTGGCTCTCAGGTTCTTGCTCCAGCTATGGTTCTCTGTTTCTGTCTCTGGTTCTTGCTCTGGTTATAGCTCTGTCTCTTGACCTCTGTCTCTGCATCTCTGGCTCTCATTATGGCTCTCATTATGGCTCTGCATATGGCTCTGACTCCCAGGCTCTGACTCTGACTCCCTGTCTCTCTGACTCTGGATCTAGCTCTGGCTCTCTGTTTCTGGTTCTGGCTCTGGGTCTCTGGCTCTTTGATTCTGGCTTTGCCTTTGGCTCTGACTGTGGTGCTGACTGTCTGGCTCTCTGTCTCAGGCTATTACTCTGGCTCTCTTGCTCTGCTTCTGACACTATGTTTCTGGTTCTTGCTCTTAGTTTCTGTCTCTCTGTCTCTGACTCTATATCTCTCACCCCAGTTATGGTTTTATCTCTCTGGTCCTGGCACTCTGGCTCTAGTTCTACCTTTGTGTGTCTTCTCTGGCTTTCCTGTGATTCTCCGTCTCTTGCTCTGGCTTTGGCTCTGGCTGTGGCTCTACATCTGTGACTCGGTCTTTCTCCTCTGGCCCTGTCTGTAGCTCTGTCTGTCTTAGTGGCTCTGTGACCCTAGCTCCATGGCTTTGGCATTGTTTCTGGGTCTAGTTCTCTTTCTCTGACTCTCTGGCTTTCTGGTTCTGACCCTGGCTGTGACTCTGGCTTTCTACATACCTGGCTCTGCATCTGGCTCTAGGGCTCTCTGGCTCTCTGGCTCCCTGACTCTGTCTCTGTCTCTGTCTCTTTCTCTTGTTCCTGCTCTAGCTCTGGCTTTGGCTCTGCTCTTGCTCTTACTCACTAGTTTTCTGGCTCCAACTCTGGCTCTTGTTCTGGCTCTTTGGGTCTGGACATAGCTCTCTGGTAATAACTCTGGCTCTGGCCCTAGCTCTTGCTCTGGCTCTGGCCTTGGCTCTAGTCTAATTTTCACTCCTGCTATGGCCCTCTGCTGTGACTCTGACTTTGTCTCTGGTACTACTTCTCTGTGTCTGGTTCTGCCCCTGATTCTATGTGTCTGGCTTTGTGGCTCTCTGACTCTGGCTCTTTGTCTTTGGCATTGGCCCTGGCTTTAGATCTCTTGCTCTTGCTCTCAGGCCCTCTAGTTTTGGCCTTGGCTCTGGCTCTGGCTCTGGCTCTCTGTCTTGTCCTCTGCCTGTGCCACTGATTCTGGTTTTCTGGCTCTAGCTTCTAGCTCTTGCTCTGGCTGTCTTCTGTGTATAGCTCTGGCTTTTATTCATTCATTCTCTCTCTCTCTCTCTCTCTCTCTCTCTCTCTCTCTTTCTCTCTCTCTCTGAATCTCTGCTTTTCTGGCTCTCTGTGTCTCGCTATGGTTCTCACTCTGGCACTGGCTATCTTACTCTTGGCTCTGGTACTCAGGCTCTCGATTTGGCTATGCCTCTGGCTCACTTGCTGTCTGGCTCTCTTGACTCTGGCTCTGGAATTCTGTTTCTGGGTCTGGGTCTGGGTCTGGCTTTCTGACTCCCTGGATCTGGCTATTAACTATGGCTCTCTTCCTTTGTCTCTGGCACTTTGTTTCTGGTCTGGCTCTGGGTCTCTGACACTCAGGCTCTCTGTCCCAGTGGCTGTCTGGCTGTGGCTGTTTCAGATTTTGACCCTGGTGTACTGGATCTCTTTCTTTGTCTATTGCTCTGGCTCTCAGGCTCTCAGTAGGGTTGTGCCTATGGCTCTCTGGCTCACTGGCACTGGCTATGGTTCTGTCCTGTTTGCCTCTCTATCTTTCTTTCTCTGTCTCTGTCTCTCACTCTGAATCTCACACAATGACTGTGGCTTTGCCTCTACCTCTCTTGCTCTGCCTCTGCCTCTAGCTTTAGCTACAGTTCTCTGGCTCTGCCTCTCTGCCTCTAGCTCTCTGGCTCTCTCTGGCTTGTGTTCTGGCTTTCCTTTCGCTCTCAGGCTCTTTCTCTGGCCCTCTGGATATCTCTGGCTCTTACTGTGGTGCTGGCTTTCTGGATCTATTGATCTAACTCTGGCTGTGGTTCTTTAGCACTTGCTCTGGCTCTCTGGCTCTGCCTCTGCCTCTGGTGTTCCAGCTCTGAGTCTCTGGTTCTGGCTTTCTGGCTCTTGTTCTGGCTCTGGTTCTCCTTTGGATCTCAGGTTCTGGTTCTGCTTATGGCTCTGACTCTGGCTCTGGTTTTGTTTATGTCTCTGTCTCTGGATTTCTGTCTTTATGTCTCTCTGGCTCTGGCTATGGTTCAGTCACTGGCTCTGGCTTTCTGTCTCTATGCCTCTGTTTCTTTCTCTGGCTCTCAGACTCTTGCTAGGGCTGTGCCTCTGGCTCTCTGGCTCTGGCTGTGTTTGTGTCTCTGTATGTGTCTCTTTCTCTCTGTCTCTCTAGCTCTCTGGCTTGCTCCCCCCTCTGGCTTTTACACTGGCTCTCATGCTATGATTCTGCCTCTGCCTGTGGCTCTCTGGCTCTGGCACTAGCTCTAGTTCTAGGTCTAACTAGGGCTCTCTACCTCTGATCCTCTGGTTTTGGCTTTCTGGCTCTGGCTCCATCTATATCTCTACCTCTGGCTCTTGCTTTCATTTGGGTTCTTGGATCTGGCTCACTGATTCTCTAGCTCTGGTCTGGCTGTGCCTCCAAACACCCTCTTTCTCTGACTATGATTCTCTACTGTTGGCAATATCTTTTGCTATTGGACTTCCTTTGTCTCTCTAGCCCTTTACTTCTGACTCTGGGTGTGGTTCTGGCTTTCTGGCTCTGACTCTGTTTCTTACTCTGTCTCTGGCTTTCTGTCTCTGGCTTTCTGCCACTGGTTCTGGCGCTGGATCTCCTCTGGATCTTTGGCTCTGACTTTGGTCTGGCTCTGCCTATAGCTCTGGATCTGACTCTCACTTTGTTTTTGTCTCTGCCACTGGATCTCTGTCTTTCTGGTTTTGTATCTGGCTGGGGTTCTGGCACTGGTACTGGCTATCTGGATCTCTGTTCCTGGCTCTCACTTCAGCTGTGACTCTGGCTATCTGGCTTTGGCTGTCTGGTACTCTGACTCTCTGGAACTGTGGCTTTCTGGCTCTGGCTATGTTTCAGTCTCTGGACCGGGTGTTCCAGCTCTCTGTCTCTTGCTCTGGCTCCCAGACTCTTGCTAGGGCTGTTTCTGGCTTTCTAGCTCTTGCTATGGTTTTGTCTCTGTCGCTCTTGCTTTCTGTCTCTCTATCTCTCTGTCTCTGTCTTTTGCTCTGACTCTCTGGCTCTCTTCCTCTGACTCTGGCACTTTGTTTCTGGTTCTGGCTCTGTCTCTCTGGCTCTGGGTCCCTAGTGCTCAGGCTCTCTGGCTTTGTGGCTCCCTGGCTCTGCCTGTGTTTTAGTTTTGACTCTGGTGTTCTGGCTGTCTTTGTCTTTAGCTCTGGTTCTCAGGTTCTCACTAGGGCTGTGCCTCTGGTTCTCTGGCTTTCTGATTCTCTAGCATTGGCTATGGTTCTGTTTCTTTCTCAGTCTGTCTAACTGTCTGTCTCTCCAGATTTGGCTCTCACCCTGGCTCTCTCACAATGCCTCTGGTTGTGCCTCTACTTCTCTTGCTCTGACTCTGGCACTAGCTCTAGTTAGGGATCAATGGCTCTTACTCTTTAGTTCCGAATCTATGTCTCTGTTTCTGGCTTGGGATCTGGCTCTCAGGCTCTCAGGCTCTCAGGCTCTTGCTCTCTTTCTGTATCTCTGGCTCTGGCTCTGGTTCTGGTTCTGCTTATGGCTCTAACTCTCATTCTCAGATTTTGGCTCTTAGTCTCTGGCTCTCTGACTCTGGCTATCACTCTGGCTCTCTGGCTATGGCTTTCTGTTTCTGGGTCTGGGTCTCCCAGTCTCTGGCTCTCTGGCTCTCTGGCTCTCTGGCTCTCTGGCTTTTGCCTCTGACTCTGGCTCCAGCATTGTCTGTCTGTCTGTCTGTCTGTCTTGCTCTGCTTCTGGTACTTTGTTTTTTGTACTGGCTCTTTGTCCCTGACTCTCTGGCCCTAGATTCTGCTTGGGCTTTGGCTCTACGTCTCTGTATATATCTTTCTAGCTCCAGGTGTGTTTCTGTCTCTCTGTCTCTTGTTCTACCTTTGGCTCTCTTCTCTGGCTTCGGCTCCTTAGCTCTGGCTCTCCTGTGACACTCTGTCTTTTGTTCTAACTCTGCCTTTGGGTCTCTGGCCCTCTGGCTCTGGCTTCAGCTCTAGGTCTGGCTCTGGATATGACTTTCTGCCTCTCTGCCTCTGCTTCTCTGGCTCTGGCTCTGCCTATAGCCCTGTGAGTCTGACTCAATGGTTCTCTGACTCTGGATCTCTGGCTTTGGCATTGTTTCTGGGTCTAACTCTCTTTGTCTCTGTGGCCCTCTGGCTGTGGCTCTGGCTTTGGCTTTCTAGATATCTGGCTCTGCATCTAGCTATGGCTCTAGGGTTCTGTGGCTCTGTGGCTTCCTGGCTGTATATCTGGCTCTGGCTCTGGCTCTAGCTTTGTCTCTGCTCCGGCTCTGGCTCTCTGCTCTGGATATAGCTCTCTGACATGAACTCTGGCTCTGGCTCTGACATTAACTTTTGCTCTGGCTCTGAACTTGGCTCTGTTCTGACTTTGACTCTGGTTCTGGCCCTCTCTCTTGGACTCTGGATTTGGTTCTGTTACTGTCTCTCTCTATGCCCCTGATTCTGTGAGTCTGTCTCTGTGGCTCTCTAACTCTGGTTCTTTGTCTTTGTCATTGGCTCTTGTTCTAGGACTCTCTCTAGCTCTCTGGCTCTCTAGTTCTGACTCTGACACTGATTATGATTCTGCTTCAGACTCAGTCTCTGTCTCTGACACTGACTCTGGTTGTGGCTCTGTCTATCTGGCTCAGGCTTTGGTTCTGGCTCTCATTCTGGTTCTGGATCTTTGGTAATGGCTCTGGCTCTCTGCCTCTGGCTCTGCCTGTGCTTCTACCTTTGGTTTTCTGGCTCTGGCTTTCCAAGCTCTGGTTTTTGGCTCTTGCTCTGGCTCTGATTCTGTTGATCTCTGGCTCTGGCTTTGATTTTGTCTCTGCATCTCTAAATCTCTAGTTTTTTTGGCTCTGGCATTCTATTTCTCTGTTTTTTTGCTCAGGCTCCCAGGCTCTTACTAGGGCTTTGCCCCTGGCTCTCTGGCTCACTGACACTTGCAATATTTATCTTTCTCTGTCTCTATTTCTCTCTTGTTCTCTGACTTTGTGGCTCTTTGGATCTGGCTCTCATGCTATGGCTTTGGCTGATCTTCTAACCCTCTGATTCTGGCTCTGGCTCTGGCTCTGGCTCTGGCTCTGGCTCTGGCTCTGGCTCTGGCTCTGCCTCTGCCTCTGCCTCTGCCTCTGCCTCTGCCTCTGCCTCTGCCTCTGCCTCTGCCTCTGCCTCTGCCTCTGCTTCTGCCTCTGCTTCTGCCTCTGCTTCTGCCTCTAGCTCTATCTATGGCTCTCTGACTCTGGATATGGATCCCTGGATATGGATCCCTGTCTCTGGATCTGTCTCTCTCCTTCTGGCCATGACTCTGCCTCTCTGATTCTTTGACCCTGGCTCTGGCTTGGGTTCTTTCTGGTTCACCTCTGGCTCTTGGGCTCTAGCTCTGGCTATGGCTCACTGGCTAGCTCTGGCTCTGGTTTTGGTTTCTGTCTCTATCTCTCAGTATCTGGCTCTGGTTCTGTCTCTGCCTATACCTCTGGCTCTCAAGCTCTGGCTCTGGCCCTAGTTCTGGCTATGATTCCCTGGATTCTGGTACTGGCTTTGACAATGGCTCTGGCTTTCTGACCTTCTGGTTCTGACTCTGGCTATGGCTTTGGCTCATATGCTCTAACTGCGACTCTTTGCCTATGGGTCCCTGGCTTCAGGCACTGGCATTAGCCCTGACACTGTCTCTCTGAATATGGCTATTACTCTGTCTCTTTGGTTCTGGCTCTGTGACTCTTGGTGTAACTCTGGCTTTCTTGCTCTAGCTTTGGCACTGGCTCTCTATTTCTAATTCTGGATCTGGCCTTCTGTCTCTCTGTTTCTGGCTTTGCTTGTGGCTTAGGTTCTCTGGCTTTCTGGATCTGGCTATAACTCTAGTTCTCTTCCTCTGTATCTGGCACTTTGTTTCTGGTTCTGGCTCAAGGTCTCTGGGTCTCTGGGTTTCTAGTTCTCTCACACTCTGGCTCTGGCTATTGTTCTAGCTGTCCTGGTCTGTCTCTGACACTTTGATTCTTGTTCTGGCTCAGACGTTTTTGCTCAGATTGTGGCTCTGCCTCTTTGTGTCTGTCTCTGTCTCTTGTTTTGTTTCTGTCTCTCTGGCTTCGCTCTCTGACTTTCTGCCTCTGATTCTATCTCTATCTCTGGCTATGGCTGTGGCTGTGGCTGTGGCTCTGACTGGATTTCTGGCTCTAGCTCCCTCATTCTGACTATGAATATGACTCTTTAGCTCTGGCTCTGGATTTGTGCGGTGTCTGCCTCTGCCTCTGGATTTCTAGCTCAGGATTTCTGGCCCTAAGTCAATTCTCTCCTCCCCTCCCCTCCCCTCCCCTCCCCCCTCCTCCTCCTCCTCCTCCTCCTCCTCCTCCTCCTCCTCCTCCTCCTCCTCCTTCTTCTCTCTCTCTCTCTCTCTCTCTATCTCTATCTCTCTTTCTCTCTCTTTCTCTTGGGCTCTGGTTCTCCTCTGGCTCTGTGGATCTGGATCTTGCTCTGGCTCTGATTCTGGCTCCAGATCCATCTAATCTCTGCCTCTGGCTCTAGCTCCCACTGTGGTTCTGGGGTCTGGCTCACTGACTCTCTGGCTCTGTTCTGGCTCTAACTTGGTATCTCTGACTCTGGCACTCTTGGCAATGTTTATGGCTCTCTGGATTTACTCTTTCTTTAGCCCTATAATTCTGGATCTGACTATGGTTCTGTCTCTCTGTCTCTGGCTATTACTCTGGGTCTCTTTCTCAGTTTCTGGAACTTTGTTACTGGTTCTGGCTATGGGTCTCTGGCTCTCCAGTTCTCTGTCTCTGGAGTAGGCTCTGGCTTTGGCTCTGCCTGTTTGTATCAGTCTCTCTGTCTCTGGCTGTGCTTCTGTCTCTCTTGCTATATCTCTCTGGCTCTCCAACTCTGGTTCTACATCTGACCCTCTTCTTTGCTCTGGCTCTGTGTCTCTGACTTTCCCTCTCCTATGGCTCTTTGCCTCTGCCTCTGGCTCTGGATCTTCGGCACAGGCTCTGGTTCTTTGCCTCTCTGCCTCTCTGCTTCTTCCTCTGTCTCTGCTTCTGGCTTTCTGGCTCTTTCTTTCTGCCTCTGGCTTTCTGCCTCTGCCTCTGGCTTTGGCTCTGGTTCTGGTTTGGCCTATGGCTCTGTCTCTGTCTCTGGATTTGGTTTTATCTCTGTCTCTGGATCTCTGTCTTTCTGGCTCTCTGGGTCTGTTTATGGTTCTGGATGTGTTTTCACTATCTGCTTCTCTACCTCTGGCTCTAGTTCTGGCTCTCAGTATCTCACTTGTTCTGTGCTTCTGGCTTGCTGGCTCTGGCCCTTGGTTATCTGGTTATCTGGTTCTCTTGTTCTCTGGCTCTGGCTGTTTCAGTCTTTGGCTCTGGCACTCTGGCTCTCTGGCTTTGGCTCTCAGGCTCTCACTTAGAGCTGTGGTTCTGGCTGGCTGCTTCTCTGTCTCTGGCTACAGTTCTGTCTCTTTTTCTGTCTTTCTGTCACTCTGGTTCCCTGGCTCTCACTCTGGCTCTCATTCTATTGTTCTGAATTTGCCACTACTTTTCTGGCTATGACTTTGGCTCTAGCTCTATTTTTATCTAGGTCTCTCTGGCTTTGAGTATGGCTCTGGATCTCTGGATCTGGCTCTCTTCTAGTGATGACTCTGACTCTCTTTGTTTTCTGGCTCTAGCTCTGACACTGGCTCTGGTTCTGGCTTTCTGGCACAGGATATCTGGGTCTGACTCTGGCTGAGGCTTGGGTTCTGGCTTTCTTCTGTTACTTGGGCCCTAGCTCTGGCTATGGGTCTCTGGATCTGGCTCTTGTTCTGGCTCTGGCTATAGTTCTGGATCTTGGTCTTGGTCTCTGTCTGTTTCTCGCTTTGGGTCTCAGGGTCTCTAACTCTAGCTTTGACTCTGGCTATTACTCTGTGGCTTTGGCTCCCTGTATTTTGTTCTGGCTCTGGGTCTCTGGCTTACTGGCTTTCTGGCTCTAGCTTTAGTTTTGGCTCTGGATCTGGCTCTGGTTATTACTCTGGCACTTTTTTCTGGCTCTGGCTCTGGCTCTGGCTCTGGGTCTCTGACTCTCTTGCTCAGGTTTTGACTCTGGTTGTGGATCTGCTTCTCTGTGTCACTCTTTGTCTCTGGTTTTGTTCTGTCTTTCTGGACTTTGTTTACTGGCTTTCTAGCTCTAGTTCTACCTCTGGGTCTCTTCTCTGGCCCTAGCTTTGACTCTCCTGTTCCTTTCTGGGTCTGTCTCTGTCTCTGCCTCTAGTTCAGTGAGTCTGGCTCAATAGCTCTCTGATTCTGGCCCTCTGCCTTTGGCATTGTCTCTGGCTTTAGTCTCTTGCTTTGAGTTTCTGGACCTCTGGTTCTGTCTTTGGCTGTGGCTCTGTCTCTCTAGATATCTGGCTTTGCATCTGGCTCTGGCTCTATGGCTGTCTTGCTGTCTGGTTTCCTGGCTCTACTTCTGGCCCTGGCTCTGGCTCTGGCTCTAGCTATGGCACTAAAGCTATGGCTATAGCTCTGGATCTTGGTCTTGGTCTCTGTCTCGTTCTGGCCATGGGTCACTAGCTCCCTGGCCTTCTGTCTCTGGCTTCCTCGTTCTGACTATGAATATGACTCTGTAGTTCTAGCTCTGGATATATGCTGGCCCTCTGAATCTCTGCCTCTGCCTCTGGATATCTGGCTCTGGCTCTGGCTCTGAATTGGGTTCAGTCTTTCCTCTGATCTCTGGTCCTGGCTCTGGCTCTGGCTCTGGCTCTGGCTCTGAGTTGGGCTATGGCTTCCTCTGGCTCTCTGCCTCTGTCTCTATCCCTGTCTCTGGCTCTAGCTCTGGGGATCACTTTGGCTCTCCCTCTGGCTGTCTCTGTCTTTGCCTCTCCTGTATTTTCCTCTGCCTCTGGCTTTCTGGCTCAGGCTCTCTGGATCTAGCTACAGCTCTGATTTAGGCTCTGGCTCTCTATCTCTGACTTTGTCTCTGGACCTGATTCTGGCTCTATGACTGTGGCTCTCTGTCTCTGTCTCTTTCTCTGTCTCCAGCTCCATCTAAATCTCTGCTTCTGGCTCTAGCTCCCACTGTGGTTCCTGAGTCTGGTTCACTGACTCTTTGGCTCTATTCTGGCTCTATCTTGGTCTCTCTGACTCTGGCACTCTTGGTAATGTCTCTGGGCTCTCAGAATTCTCTCTCTCTTTCTCTCTCTCTCCTCTCTCCCCACTCCCTCCCTCCCTCCCTCTCTTTAATTCTGGCTCTGTTTGTGGTTCTGGCTCTCTGGCTTTCCAGCTTTCTGGCTCTGGCTCTTGCTCTGCCTCTCTGGATCTGTCTCAAACTCTCTGGCACTAACTGTGGCTCTGACTCTGTTTTTCTGACTCTGTCTGACTCTGGCTCTGGCTATTTGGCTCTGGATCTTGGCACTGGCTCTGTCCCTGGCCCTCTGTGGTTTCACCTCTGACATGGCTTTTCCTCTCTGTCACTCCCTCTGCCTCTAGCACTGTGAGTGCAAGCTCTGGTTCTCAGACTTTGTCATTTTCTCTGGCTCTATGTCTCTTAATCTGGCTCTCTGGCCCTCTGGTTCTGGCTGTAGCTGTGGCTCTCTGAATATTTTGATCAGCCTGTGGTTCTGTCTCTGGCTATAAGGCTGTATGGCTTTGACTCAATGACTCACTGGCTCTCTCGCTCTGGCTCTTGTCCAGCTCAGGATCTTTTTATCTGGCTCTGACTCTGGCTCTTGTTTTGGCTCTCTGGATCTTGTAATAACTCTCTGGCACTAACTCTGCCTCTGGCCTTGGCTATTGCTCTGCCTCTGGTCTTGGCTCTGGTTTGATGTTGACTCAGACTCTGTCTCTGGCCCTCTGTCAGTGACTCTGTCTCTGGTACTGCCTCTCTTGCTCTGGCTCTGCCCCTGATTTTGTGAGTCTAGTCCTGTTGCTCTGTGACTCCAGCTCTTTGTTTTTGAATTGACTCTGCCTTTGGCCTCTTGTTCTGGCTCTCTGGCCATCTAGCCCTCTACTTCTAGCTCTGACTCTGACTCTGAATCTGGCAGTAGCTCTGGCTTTCCGGATAGCTGGATCAGGCTCTGGCTCCATCTCTATGGCTCTCTGGCTCTGGCTCTGACTCTGGCTCTGGCTCTTCTATGACTGTCTGGCCCTCATTCTACCTCTTTATCACTGGCTCTAGCTCTGGTTCTGGCTTTGTCTTATGGCTCAGGCTCTGTCTCTGTCTTCTGATCTGTCTCTGGATCTCTGCCTTTCTAGCTTCCTGGGTCTGGCTGTGGTTCTGGCTCTGGTTCTCTGGCTTTGGCTCTCTGGCTGTCTGGCTCTCACTCGCACACTGGATCTTACTCTATGGCTCTGGTGGTGCCTCTAGCTCTCTGGATCTGACTCTGGCTATAGCTCTAGCTCTGCCAAAGGCTCTCTGTCCCTAGCTATGGCTCTGGATCTCTGGATCTGACTATCTACTTTTGGTTATTATTCTGGATATTGGGTAATCTGTCTTTGGTTCTGACTCTGAATCTGGCTCTGGCTTTCTAGCTCAGGATCTCTGGTTTTGGCTCTCTGGCTCTGGTTCTGGCTCTGACTTTCTGACTATGGTTCTCTGAATCTGGCTGTGGTTCTTGCTCTGGTTCTGGCTCTGCCTATAGCTCTGGCTCTCAGGTTCTTGTTCTAGCTCTCTGACTCTGGATTCCTGGCCTTCTGGATCTGGATCTGGCGATTACTCTAGCTCTCTGGCGCTCTCTCTCTCTCTCTCTCTCTCTCTCTCTAGTTCTTGCTCTGAATCTCTGGCTCTTGCTCTCAGGCTCTGGCTCTCTAGCTCTGTCTATGGCTCTGTTCCTGGTTCTGGCTTTGGTTCTTGGCTCTCTGGCTAAAGCTCTCTGGCTCTGGCTATGACTCTCAATCTTTGGTTCTCTGGTTCTGGCTCTGGTGCTCTGGCTCTCAGATATGTATCTACTTCTGGCTTTCACTCAGGCTCTATGGTTCTATGGCTCTATTCATGTGTATGTCTCTGGCACTCTGGGTCTGTCGTTAACTCTCTTATCTCTTTTGATAACTATTATGCTTTTTTTTCTTTTAAAGAGAGCCAGCCTACAGCAACTTCTAATGAAGATATAAGAAGAGTTAATGAAGTTCCCAAATTGAGCATTGCTCATGAAATCATTGTTAACCAAAATTTTGTTGTAGAAAAGAATAATTTACCTGAAGAAAGGTATGTATTTTATTTATTAATTGGTTGATTGGATGAATGAATGTTCTTCTTGGCATAATTACATAGCATAGATGCTTTTTGATCATGTTTGATTTGTTTTATTAAAACATGCAGGAGTTGAGTCTGTCTTAAAGAATATTAAATAGAACAGCAGAGTAAGCAGTATAATTATTTAATGTAAAAGAGTTCAAGTGACTAGTAGAAGGCTCAGCAGTGAAGAGCACTGGCTGCTCTACCAGAGGACTTGGATTCAATCCCAGAGCCCAAAAGTCTGCTCATAATTGTAACTCCACTTCCAGTATATCTGACACTCTCATACAGATAATCTACCCAGGCAAAAAACCAAATGAATGTAAAGTAAAAAATAAGTACAAGTGGTCAAGTGGGGATGAAGGATGATCTAGTAGCTAAGCCTAGTTACTTTACAAACATGAGGACTTAAATTCAAATCCCCAGAACCCATGTAAAATATGACATGGTGTTGTGCACCTGTGCCATGTACCCAAGCTATATGTGCAGCAGAGACAAAGGATTACTGGGCCTTTCTGGCTGCCACCCTACCTCCAGGTTTAGTCAGAATTCCTGCCTCAAGGGAATAAGGTAGAGAGTGACAGAATTAGATATCTAATATCCTCCAGCCTCTACATGTGAACTCCCAGAGGAGCACAGAGACAACAAGGCAACAGTCACACACATACAGGCACACAAAGTGTGAAAATATCAAATAATATTGAATACCAGATAAACCAATATAATTATTGTCAAAATATTAAAGTCTTGAGTTCTAGTGAAGAGTTTCAGATCTTTGCAGATAAACTTGAAGGATAGAACTGCTAGAAGGTAGTCCTAATTTTCTGTAAATTAAGTTGGTGCAGATAAACAACATTTCTTTTTTCAATTTTGATTTCTTTTTCTCTTTGTGGGTGTATTGTCTCCATATATGTCTGTGGACCACATGCATGCAGTGCTCAAGAAGACCAAAAAATTGCACTGCATACCCTAGCACTAGAATTATAGATAGTTGTGAGCTGCTATGTGGTTGTGGGATTCAAGCCCTGGCCCTGGAGATGAGCTGCCAGTGCTCTTAACCTCTGAGCCATCTCTCTAACCCCACTAATAACTTTTCTAATAATGACATTGCCATTTGTCATGAGTAAGAAGTTTCAGATTTATATTATCGATTTAATAAGCAAAATGAGCCTTATTGAAGTTCTTCATAATTATATTGATTCAATTCAATTATATTATATTGATATTGAAGTACATAAAGGAATCTTTCAGTATGAATTGAATGTCTCTAATGGATCATTAGCATTTGAATGTGGGCTAGAAAATGGCTTAGAAGGTAAAGGCGCTTGCCATTGACTTGTTTGATCCCAGAGACTCATCACAGGGTGGAAGGAGAGAACAAACATGTAATTTATTCTCCTACCACCAAACATTCTGTGACACGTTGTTTGTGTGCACATGTACACACACAATGTAAGTATGAAGAGTTAAAAGAATACTTTTTTTGCCAGAATGTTATTTCATAGCTTTTTAAATTCCCCACATTGAATACCTCATTTATTTTGCCACTTTAGGGATTCTGTTACTAAAGTACTGTCTTAGTTCTTGTAATTCTAATGCATGTTGCATTTATTTTGCTTGTTGCTAATAATGACACATGTAAAGTACATCTTCCATGAATGGAGTTTTCACCAAAACACATGTATCCTAGGATCTTCTTAGTTCAATTCATAGTCCCTAGAATCTGAGTTATATTTATTTTTTTCTAAATTTACTTTGGGTATTAGGAATGATACCAATTAGAGTTAACAGTACTTAATGGAAACACCATTGCCATTCTTTTGTTTAATAAACATTTATTGAGTACTCATTAGATGGAATGTAGAATGTTGAATGCTGAGAACATTACAAGTAAAATGCTATCTTTGTCATTGAGATGTTCCTGTAGAACAGATAATTCATATGCTATTGTGCAGAGGGGTAAATTCTCTCATAGCTAGTGAATGGAGTTCTTTATGAGTATGGAGTTGAAAGGGGGACTATCAGGGAAGACTGTCTTGAAGTTAGACCAGTTGAATTGAATCTCAAGAGTCTGACTCGGTACATTTTAGGTGGGCTATTGTGAGAACTACTCTCTTAAGAGGAAATGTCTCTTCAAGGGCATAGAAAAGTAGAAAATAGTTACTACTCACTCCAAAGAGATTATTATTGCTTCAGAGCAAGCAAGCAAGGAAGGATTAAAAGTTAGGGAGTGTTGACAGAATAGCATCATGCTGAGTAATTGAGGTGATGCATCTGGCTTCTGTTATCAAGTTCTTGAAAGATATTAGATGAACAGTACATGACAAACAAACAACTTTGGATCTTAGAAAATCATTGACTTTAAGCAAGGACATGTTATATTTTGGGTCAAGATGGTCACTTTATAGACTATTGTAAATGTCTAGGTGTGATATGATGTTTGCCTAAGAACGGTTCCAGAGATACTTAGGAAACTGTCTCTCTGGAATTTAATGACCAGATGGATAAAAGGGGTAGTGACAGTGGAGTTCAAACCTCTGGAACATGTCAGATGAGTAACAGTTGATTGCCATGCACAAGTTAGATTGATATGTTGGGGAGAAATTTGAAAATTTTGTATCATTTGTCTTTAAAAACAAATTGTGCACTGTTATTGTAAAAAAGTTTGGGAAAAAAAGTAAACATCCTGGTTTTTAGAAATAAGGTAAGGTTAGAAAGGGGAAAGTAGTAAATTTTATTTAGTTCTTCTGGGAAGTGCATGAAATACTTCATTCAGCATTATAAACACGAAAAAATCCTTCCCTACACTTCATACCTATGTAGAAATATAAATGAGCTCACACATCTAAGCTAAATGCAGAATTATGGTCAAAAGTCAAAGTCCCAATTTTAGTTTATGGTTCTTCTAAAGGGGGAAGGAAAGGGAGAGAAAGGAGAACAGGGAGGAGGAGGGAAGGAGGGATAGAGGGATGAGAGATGGAGGAGGGGGGAGAGGGAGGGAGGGGGTTGAGGGGAGAGAGAACACAGAGAAAGCAGAGACAGACAGACACTACCTTAGAAAAATATTGAGAGGGAGAGAGAGAGGGACAGAGACAGAGCTGTATATTGAGAGGGTGAGAGAGAAAGAAACAAAGAGAGACACAGGGGAGATATTGGGAGGAAGGGAAGGACAGAGGGAGAAAGTAGGGCATTTGGTTCTGGGGCAGGGAAACAGAGACTGACCACTGGCATTCTGGTATTGTTTTGAGTGGATCCAAGGGTGTTTGTTTGTTTGTTGTTTTTCATCTGAGACTAACTACAGTTATTTTTTTCAGCACTTCTCAAATCATAACTCCTCTCTGGCCTATCAGTTTGTTTGTTTGTTTCTCCATGATTTTAAATACTGTTTGAGGGATCATGATCCTGTATAAAATCTCTAGGTAAAGATCAATTTTCACATTTAACTTCCTTAATAGTGTGGAGAGCAAGTTTGTGGAGACAATGTACAATGCATTTTGGGACCACTTGAAAGATCAACTGTCACAAACTCCTCCTGACTTTTCTTGTGCTCTTGAACTTATAAAAAACATAAAACAGGTGAGTAGCCAGTTTTGTCTATGTTGATGTAAATTCCTTGGACCACCTTAGATCTTAGATTATTAATATTCATATTATTAATGTTCTAAGTAGCTTATATTATGAGCACATATGGGGTGTATTGACTCCCATTTGTTTGTATGAAATACAGTTTGAGGGTTAGGGCACTATTTTAAAAACATAATGTATCATTCAATAAAACATATTTTTACTCAAATTCTACTATGTTTTAAGTGTTCCAAAAACACCCTCCCCCCCCCAAAAAAAACAAGAAAAACCTGTTGACCACAAAGGATTTACATTTTAAGTCAAAAAGCTATTTCAAGTAACCATTTAAGAGTAACTTGCTTACCAGGTAGTGGTACATGCCTTTAATCCCAGCATTTAGGAGGCAGACACAGGCAAATCTCTGAGTTTGAGGCCAGCCTGGTGTACAAATTGAGTTACAGGACAGCCAGGGCTACACAGTGAGACCTTGTCTCAGAAAAAAAAAACACACACACCAAAAAGAATACCTTGCTTATTTGCCCTTGCTCTTTGGAGTTAAATAATCTAAAAACTGCCCCTAACTTTTGTTAAGGGCATCATTATATTGTGGCAGTGAATATGTTGTTGTCACCTATACTTAATTGTTGTCCCAGTCTTATTTTTATTCATTATTTTAATGTCATTTCCCTTGAAAATAATGACTATTGCTATAATTTCCTTGAAGCCTAGAATTACAATGATCTTCTAAACAGAGAGAAATAACTATGTAAGAAATTTAGAGACCTACTCTCTGACCCCCTAGAAAACAAAGTCTGACATGCCTTTAGCTCGAAAATACTGTTCAGGGGGTGCATGTTTAGAATTTTAAACATAATGTGGCTCTTTTGATCTTTCCTTTGCGGGCAGATTTTAATGTCACTACTATTACCACGTCAGAATCATCTAAGAAATGAGATTGAACAGGTACTGGACTTGGATCTCCTCAAACAAGAAACAGAGCATGGGGATTTGGACGTTCCTCACCTGTCCAACTATATCCTCAACTTGATGGCCCTTATGTGCGCACCAATTAGAGATGCAGCTGTACAGGAGCTAGAAAGCATAAAGGACCCAGTACAGTTACTGAGGCAAGAATAGATTCATGCTCTTTTAATGCATTTTCTGTTGTTAATTACATGATATATCCTTATGAGAAAATTACAAAGAGAAAAGTAAATATTTTGGCTCCCATCCTAGAAGTCCAAGGCTGAGGGGCTGCATCCAATGAAAGTGTTGTTTCTGGTGAAATCTTGAGGTGTTAAAGAACACCATAGGATGAAGAGAGAGAGAGAGAGAGAGAGAGAGAGAGAGAGAGAGAGAGAGAGAGAGAGAACTCAAGGGAGAGGGAGAGAGGGAGAGAGGAGGGAGGGATAGAGAGAGAGACAGAGAGAGAGAACTTAGTTTTTCTGTTTTTTTTGTTTTTGTTTTTGTTTTGTTTGTGTGTGTGTGTGTGTGTGTGTGTGTGTGTGTATGTGTGTGTGTGTGTGAAATCACTTCTATTCAATCATGGTGGTTTCTAGCCTGCCATTCTTGTGTCGTCCTGGTGATGGTCTAAAGGCTTCATTTATAAACTCCATAATTGGATTAAGCTTTCCACCTTCTCACTATCTCACAGTTGGGTTTGAAGTTTGCTAGTTTTTGAGCAGCAACCTATTTTCAAGCCATACCATACTCTGCTCCTGAAATCTACCTTATGTGCCATAAAAGAAAATTGGAGGCAAATATTACAATAGACCTCTGTCTTATGCTGAAGACTTGGCTAACATAAGTTTTCACTTCTATTTTCTACTTTTACTTTTTAAAATTTTAACAAATTATTTATTTAAAGTTTTATTTTATGTTTATGAACATCTTTCCCACCAAAATGTATGTATGTACACCATGTGTATGCCAAGTACTTGCTATGACTAGAAGACAGTGTTGGATATTCTGGAACTGGAGTTATGGATGTTTCTGACCCACCGTGTGACTGTTCGGAATGAATCCAGTCCTCTGTAAGAGCAACAAGTGCCATTCACAACTGAGCAATCTCCCCAGTCCCTCTTGTTTAATAGGTTTGAGTTTCATACTATATACAACTATTCTTTATTACCTCTTTCAATCCTGCTGATTCATTTTTTACTTCCCAATTACTCCTCTTCTGAAGTTTGTTTCTGATTTTATGCAGTATGTGCCCAGATATCTGCAACTGTTACATGTTCTTGATTGAAATGGCCTTACCAAATCCAGAAGATAGCATTTTCTAGCACTCCTCTTCGTGTGTATGTGTGTGTGTGTGTGTGTGTGTGTGTGTGTGTGTGTCTTCTTTATGTCTGGGCACTCAACAAACATTTATTTTAGCACTTTGACCAACTATGAGTCTCCACACTAGCTCTTACACAGTGTGTAAAACATATTCTATTGTCCCAGGCTGAGAAGCACTACTGGCTAACACCTTTCTACTCCCTGTGCTTTTACTTGATAAGGGCAGTGTCTCTGGTTGATTTTGATGTCATGTAAATGTTCATTTGTATTCCATACATTTCATGAGATGCTCTTAAGGCATTTAAGTATAGTACTAATTCAGATTTCCATCCACCTCAGCACCAGTGTTCTTCTATTTCTCCCAGTCTAAACTCTGCAGAAACAGAAATGAAGCCTCTCAATGTTTCACAGCTAAAACAAATAGAAATGAAAAAAGTGATATTGTTTCTGAGCTGGAAATCAATCACCCACATTCCAACCTTTCATAGATAATTGTTAGTGCTGTAGCAATTTTTTCCTTCAATTGCCTACCCTTTTCCAAATGTGGCAGAGTAGCCACAGTGCAAAGAGCTCTAGCACTGTTGTTGAACTGTCAGACTATGTGTCTCTTTTTAGCTCTGCTGCCAACTAAGCCTTTGACTTTTGGTTCCTGAATGGTACATTTATTTATGTCTTAGTCTGTTTCATAGTTTTTTAAAAAGATATTTGAATAGCTTTTGTCAGGCCAATGTCCATACTTTTACTGGGCTCATCCTGTATAAGACATGGTTATGAATTTGAGTCTCTTACTTGTAGCATTCTGTACAGGGAAGTTCTGTAGTTCTGGAGTCTTGGAGGCTGCCCAGCAGCTCCACTAGGCATTGCCATATGTGTGGATATTCTGTCAATTCTACCTCAATGGCAGATTTTTGCCTAGGCTGACAGAATGTTTCATGTATGTTTTTGAAACCAAGGTGGAGACTGTTATTGCTTCATAGCCCATGTATTCTGTATGCTTGCATGATCAGCACCACTAGGGCATTACTAAGGCTTACCATTACGTTTTCCAGACTTTTTAGTGGAGTCATAGTCCAGCTTAAGGTGCACCTTAGCTTGCTTGCACTGTGGTGGTTGTGTTGGCTGAGAGACACTATACTGAAATTCAGGAAGCAGAGTCTCTAGGTATTCTTGGCAAGCAAATGGTAACATCTTGTGTGTAGTTCTCTATAATCTTATGATAAAGGTTCTTACTTGCCTTGAAGATCTTTGAAATTCATCAGGAATGTATTTCCCATTGCTGTGTGACCAGCATACAATTTCCTTCTGTCCATACTCATCTCTTTAGAAAAGGAATTAGAGTTGGCTTGATCCTAATGGATTTTTACTATTTACATTGCCAAGCTTTAATTTTTCAAGTTAGTCTATGCTCCTTATATTTCAATTATGAACCTCATCTTTAAGCTATATTTTTCTGTTCATGTATTTCTGTATGTGATTAAAAGTAGCCAGGTAACTTCTTCAGTATCATGCTGAGAAATTTCATTTCCCTAATATCTTAGGGCATTGCTCTCAAAACTTACCTTCTGTAAAGCACTTTGAATATGGACACAATTCAAAGTATTTGCTAGTTCATATCAAGGGTGACTTAATCTACTTTCCTATAAGGTAAGCCTATCTGTTTTCCAGTAAGACTTCTCCTTTTAATTTGAAACTTCATCATAATGGCCGTTAGTATCTGTATTTCTGCCAACATTTTGATTTTAGTAATATCCAAGAACTTCAAACGTATGACAGATATTCTTTCTTCTTAGCCCTCACCCAAGTCATCCTTAATACCCAAGTCACATTACCAAACCTTTTTTAATAGCCTGTTTCTCCAAATTTTAGATTCTTTCCATTTTCCATATTTTCAGGTATTTGGTGGACCAGCAGTCCTAATTTTCAATAGTATTCTTCTACCTTAGTCTATTTTGTTGTGCTCAGGCAAAACTCTCATTTCTAAAAAGCATAGATTTATTTCTTGCTTTTTAGGAAGAAAAAGGGTTTTCTGGAGGCGAGGGTATTCTTGATACATTGTAACATGATAAAGAGCACTGCCTGGTCAAATAGAGCAACATTAAATTCTTAGCCTCGTGTCCTTCTATAATAGAATCCACTTATTTGTAAAACTGAAGCCCTCATGACACCTCCCATTAAGCCCCTACTCAAAGCAACTAAATTTTTTGGATTACATGTTCAAATACTAGCTATTTTTTAACTGAAGTCAGTACTTGTCAGCTCCTTTTCTATTCTCAATACTGGGATTTTATTATTTTTTCCTTGAGTTCTACTCTTGAACACCAGATTTCCTTTCAAACTAAACGTTCTATATTTGTCTGTGACAGGGGTATCTTCCAAGTTCTAGGCCTGATGAAAATGGATGTGATGAACTATACTATGAAGAACATTCGGCCATATTTACAGGAACAGTCTATACAATATGAACGAGCTAAATTCCAAGAACTCCTTGACAAACAGCCTGGTATGTTTAAAATTAACTAGAGGGGGAAATTGGCCTCCAATTTGTGTTTTTTCTTAAACAGTGTTTTCTATTTCAATAGAAAGTTTACTTCTTGGATCAAGGGTTAAGAGAAGCAAAATTTTCCAAGACAGAAAGGCCTATTCAAATCATTTTTTTAAAAAAATTAAATTTAATCTTTGATAATTTCATACATGTACATGGTATAATCTGATCAGTCTCAAGCCCAGCCTTTCTTATGCCCTCCCACTCTCAGAATTTCCCTTTTAAAGAATCCTCTCTCTTACTTTCCTGCCTTTTTGTTTTATGACCACCTGAGTTTAATGATTACCTATATCATCATGGGTGTAGAACCATCCACTGGAGTAGGAGCATCCTCTTCCTCCAGTATCTATCAGTTCCTGAAGGACAGTACAGCCCCATGAGCCCTTCTCCTACCCATGATTGGGTTTTGACAGATCCAATCTTATGCAGACTCAATACAGTCTAACTATCTCAGCTGATTTGAGAACACAATTGCAATAACCACGTCACGTCAAGAATATAACAATCCACTGCCCTCCTCTCTGTCATCTCACTTTCATACTGTTTCTGCCTCCTCTTCTATGATATTTCCTGAGCTTTGGAGGTGGCCTGATAGATGTTCTGTTCAGAGCAGAGGGTACAACAGTTACTTATTCTTACAACTTTGAAACGTCACAATCTTTGTACTAATTGGTGTTTGCTGCAAAAAGAAACTTCTCTGATCAAGGCTGCAAAGAACACATATCTGTGCATATAAACATAAATACTTAGAGCTAAGTTGACAGCATTTCTATTTAGAAAAATGAATGAATAGGTTCACTCCTAGGGGCTATGAGTCTTTCAGTTTTTGCCTGTTATACAAATCTATGCATGAACTCGCTCCTATGGAGTGGATCTCACACCTTATTAGAAAGTTGTTGATTACCTCCATGTTGGTTGTGCTGGTATAGCAGATCTGGTCTGGAACGTTGGTATTGGGGTAAACAGTGTCCATAGGTTAGTTTGGAGTTTGCCACCAGCTGTCTGAATAGTGCTTTCTTGTACTATGAAAGCTATTCTGGAAGGAAATAAGCAGTTCACTTCCAGCTTTTAAAATTAGTATTTTCTTCATCAAGAAACTATCTCCAAAGTCTCCAACTTTATGCCTTGGAGTTCAATCATACATGTTCTCCTCTTTTTCATAGATTTCCTTGATTGCACCACTAAGTGGATGACTAGAGCTGCCACAGAGCTTATTACATCACAACCAACTGTATCTGCCTCTCCTGGTACCTCTTCTGGCACAATAAGTACATTTCCATCTCCAAAACCTGACCCAGATCCACTTTGTCTTACAACAGTGCTATACCAAGGGTACCTAAATATTGTTCTCAGGGATCATGGGAATGAAGAATTCCCTGAGGTATGGATGTGTGTTCAGGTATTTACTTTGTTATTCTTTACCTAGAAGCCCCATTTCCTAACAGCCTGTTCTTTCTTGCCTAAACAGACTCTGCTGATGGATAAAGCACGACTGCAGAACATGAGATCCAAATTGCGCCACTTGACCATTCTAGCCTCAGTTTTACTTGTGGCAAGAAGTTTTTCTTATGGTGTTTTATTCAGCTCACCAGAATTTGTGGATAAATTGAAGTGCATAACGAAGGCTCTAACAGAAGAATTTAGCTCCAAGTATATTTCATTGGTCTCTCTCTCTCTCTCTCCTTCCCTCCCCCCCTCTATCCCCCCCCCCCACACACTGTGTGCATGTATACACAAGGTCATTTGTCTGTGCAAGTGTGTATACATGTTACATGTCAAGGCCAGGGGTCAACTGCAGGGATCTTTCTCCTGTTTTCTACCTTATTTTTTGAAACATGGTCTCTAATTGAAGTTGAAGCTGACTAATTAGGCTAGGCTGGCTGCCCAACAAGTTCTAGTAAGCCACCTGTGTCTGCCTCCCTAGTGCTGTGATTACAGTCATGATCTATCACTTTTGATGGTGGAACTACACTCAGGCCCTCATGCTTGCATGGCAAGCACTTTACCAAGTGAGCAACCTTACCAGCTGTCTTATAAATTTCTTTTAGAATGGAATATAATATGACATTGAGGGCACAGACAGGCATTATAATATTCCATTATTATTCACACAAAGGAACTTTGGAACCAGATACAAAAATGTTGATATTTTAGGAGGTTTGTGGTAGAGAATAAGATGGTTACTTTGCTACAAATAGTCATTATTTCTAACGGTGAGAAAAATATATTTCATCAAAGGACAGTGGATTTTGTTATATATACCCATGGCATACAGAGAGTCCATATCAAAGTAGAAAGAAGAAATAGAAATTTAGTGCAATTAATTTATTTGCAGTTTTTTTGTAAAGTAGGAAATACTATTATGTAAAATAACTAAGAACACCTTTCAACAACATTTAATCTTCACTACTTAAAAGAATATTGAATGGCTCTTGGAATGTAACTAAACACTTGTCCAATATATTTTGTTCCATATAGTTGGCATATAGTACTATATGTATGAATGATTTGGTACCTTAAAGTTAATAACAGGACTATTTTACATGCTCATTGATTCAGATTGTCTATTTATGGTGAGAGAATTACATTTTTTTCCCTTGGGAATGACTAACTTTTAGTATGGGTCTTTCTGGGTTTGGCCCTATATCAAAGAAACTCTTTTTTCTGTCTTTACTATCTAGGCCAGAAGAATCTATGTTAAATGTGAGTGAACAAGTATCTCAGGAAATACATCAAGGTCTCAAAGACGCAGGTCTAACTGCTCTGAGCAGTGAAAACAGAGCATCACTTGTAAGACAACTCAGGAACATTGCCAAGAAAGAGAATTGCATTTGTACCATCATAGGTAAGAGTCCCAAAAGTGGTAAGAAATATCAATAACATTCCAGGTGGGAGTTAGATTCTGCTCTGAGACTTACTGAACATTTAAAAAAATGGAGCCAGGAAGTGGTGGTAGACCAGCTGAGTTGAGCCAGCCAGCCAGAGTTCAGAAAGAGTTAGAATGGTGAGCTTATTCAGCAGTAAGCCACTGGGACAACAGTTACATCTGGCGAATTAGTTACATTTTACAATGGTGCATGCCTTTAATCCCAGCACTCGGGAGACATAGGCAGGCAGATCTCAGTGAGTTCAATGCCAACTTGGTCTACAGAGGTATCTTCAAGACAGTCAGGGCTACACTGAGAAACCCTGGCTTAAAAAGCAAAAACAAAACTAAACAAAAGGTAAGACATGATATTCAGAAAGCATTTTAGTTTTACTTTTCTTAACTGTAATATGTAGTATTGAAACAGAACTCTTATTGAAGAATCAAAATATAGTTATGTATGTATATATTATAATATATAAATTACAGTACGCAGAGAGAGAGAGAGAGAGAGAGAGAGAGAGAGAGAGAGAGAGAGAGA
>JADRCH010006964.1:326602-359622 GCA_019843965.1 Rhynchomys soricoides
AGAGAGAGAGAGAGAGAGAGAGAGAGAGAGAGAGAGAGAGAGAGAGAATGAGAGAGAGAGAGAGGATAGACCCACTACAAAACCCTGTGTTGGAAAACCATCCCTACCCTAGGATTTAAGGTACCATACAGGTTCCTATACCTGTTGTTGGATTTAATGCTGAATTGTAATATAGAATAAAACATTCTATATTGTGAAATAGACACAGTAAACTTGGCCAGTTTTCTTCTTTTATTTTATGCAAAAGTATTCTATCTGCAAGTACACCTTCATGCCAGAAGAGGGCATCCTATCCCATTTCAGATGGTTGTGAGCTACTATATGGTAGCTGGCAATTAAACTCAGGTCCTCTGGAAGAGCAGCAACCTGTGCTCTTAACCACTGAGCCATTTCTCCAGGCCCTGGCTAGTTTTCTTTTAACCTCTTACACTCTAATTTGTGTACATAGGTCTGAACTTAGTATACCAGCTTTAATATATGTTCTTGGAATTTCAGATGTGATGCTTATGATGATCTTGTTAGGCAAAATACATATTATCATCTAAATTATAGATATGTAAAATAGTTTAAAGAAATAATTCAATGACCAAGAGCTATAATTGTCTTTCTGATTTCACCATCGTGTATGTGTGTTTGATGAGGGTATGTGCTGTGGATCAATCTCCATACCTTGCATATTCTATGTAAGTGTTTGGCTGTTAAGTTACACGTCAGGTCCTAGATTATCATTTTTGATAATTCATTATCTTTTGGTGTTTGATGGCATGTCTTCAGAACAGAACAGAAATAATATATACAAATGAGCAAATGAAAGACTTGATCACTGTTCGATTGCTGTGATGAGACACTACAACCAAGGCAATTCTCATAAAAGAAAGCATTTAATTGGGGGATTGCTTTTAGTTTCAGAGGTGTAGTCTATTATCATTATGGCAGGAAACATGGTAGCAGGCAGGAGTGGTACTGAAGAAGTAGCTGAAAGCTACATCCTGATCTGCAAGCAAAGAGAAAGAGTCTGGGCCTGGCATGAGCTTTTAAAACATCAATGCCCATATCCAGTGACATACTTCCTTCAAAACAGCCACATCTCCCAATCCTTCTAATTTTATTATTTACTCCTTAGTGAGTAAGCATTCAAACATATGAGTCTATTGGGGTCATTTTGTGCAAACCGTCGCTGTGAAAATAAAAAAATATAAAGCTTTGTTAAGCAGTGAACTGTCATTTTCTTCTGAAACCTATTTCAACTTTCTTTTTTCTTTTTTTCCCCCCTATGATAGAACAACAGATACATTTATTTCTTAAATGCTGTTTGATTCGTGGCATGCAAGAATCTCTCCTAGACTTTCCTGTAGGCCTTCTTTTCATTGAACCAGAGTTGGCAGAACTAGGCTGGAAATTTGTTAATCTGATGCATCACAACCAGCATGTGTTCCGTCCTTACTATGCTGAAATCCTAAAAAATATCATCTCTCCACCGAATGCAGAAGAAAACGAAGAAAAACCTATCTGATAATGCTGGTCCCAAGTCCTGGCACCAGGAATCCAAAGAGAGGTCTCATTATATTCCTTGGATAACATCACCTGTGGCCAACAACTGCAGGTGACCCTCTTTTTCATTTAGAGCCAGGATGTAACTGAAGTGACCAAGCATACAAACTCCAAATGGCCCAATCCCCTCCATTAATAAACTCTTGAGCTGCAAGAAAACATCAGTGTCTTCTATGATGCAGCCAAAGCCATGTCCCTTGTCTCTTTTCTATTTGAAAAACAACTGGTCTCTCAGTTTTTCCTGCCGTGGCAGATCAGTTTTCAGTATGGTAGACTGGACAGGCATCAAGGCATGGTATATTCATTATTGAAAATATTTCTTGAGGGGTTATAAAAAAATCTATGAGATTATCTAGAATTAAGAACCTCTGAAGTCAGAAATTCTCTGAATTACAAAAGAGAATACACAATCAAAATTCTGCTACTAAAGTTCCCTATAATTTTAAAGGATTATCACCACATTCTATTTTCGCATGTGGTTTGAAGCAGCATGAAAATGAGAGTAGTATGAAAGATGCTGTTGTCTGCTTATGTTCAAGTGACACCAAGATTTAACAAGCATAGCATTTCTCTCTCTAAAGTGATCCTACAGATTGGGGTTGAAGTCCCTGACAGTGACCCACACCTAGGAAGTTAGATCAGTTATTTACTTGTATCAAGCCCATTCTTGGTCCTGTTCTATACTGTAACAATGCTTCTGTTCCCATATCTCTGGGTTTAGACTACCTCATTCTTGAATGAGTACTGTGAGTAAAGATAGGGCAGTCAGTATGCTTTTTATCACTTCTGTTCTTGGGCTTTTAAGTGCTATTTATGATCATTGGTTAACTTAGCACCACAAATGTTATAGGTTCAAAAAGACTTTAGTTCATTTTCTGAAATTATAGAGATTCATCTTGTGATTCTCAGGCAAAGTGAAATAGATCAATTACATAGGAGCTTGGAAAAAGGTGAGACTTTGGTTTGGACTTGATTAGCATGAAGAAAGGAAAACAAAATCATACTTATGGTATATCCCAATTCTGTGAAGGAATGTTCTCACCATTTCTGAGGATGGAAGAGCTGAATGTAACTTGATTTATTAAAGAAAAATAACAGATGGGATTTGAGTTTCTGTTAGTCCAATGATGACCTAATTGATTTCTCCAAATGATAGATTACAGTTTGATGACACAGCCAATCGAAATAATTAGTGATACATTTTTTACTGAGATGGAATATTAGCATACCATATGGTATGATATTGTAATTCAATATATGTTTATAGTGTATGATAATCAAATCAGAGAAATATATATATTTCCATGACTTCAACAATTAACTATTTTTGTGTGTTGGAAATTCCATACTATTCTAGTAATTTAGAAATGTATCATAGATGGATTGAACCAGTAGTTACTTGAGCATGTTAATGAAGGAACAGATTTCTATGCTTCAGTTTAGATGTGTTGTATTACACCTAATGTAACAATACCATTCCTGCAACTTCACCTCCAAGTCTTCAAAGACAACTCTTCTGTTTTCCATGAGAATGATGTATTAATTATCAGAAATGACAAGTAATATGTAGTATGAGCCTTTCTTTGTCAGACTTATTTCACCATGTACCATATTGTTGAGAATTAGATGACTCACATAAAGCATATCTAAAATGGAAAAAAAGCTATAAAATGAAAAAAGAAATGTCATTATAGATTATTAAAAGGATTGATTCATCAGGAATGAAAAGCAATTATTAAGCTGTATGCCGTCAATACGAGACCAAACAAAAATTAGATCTAAAAGGTGAGAGAGATCTAAATAGGAGTTGTGGACTTGAATACCCTACTTTCTTCAGTAGATCATTAAGACAGAAAAATCAATGAAAAAATATCTTGTTAAGCCATACTATAGAAAAATAAGCATAATAGACCTTTATAGAAGATTTCATTCCACAGTGACACACTGCACATTTCTTTCTACCATCCCAGTTAAATACATCTTTTTGATTTTCTGATAGCAGCTAGTAAAGGTGCTTAATCTTGACAGTTTTATTAACTGCTTACCTTTTTCTAAAAAAAAAAAACAAACTGTATCTTTTGTGATAATTTATTTGGTCTCTCTCTTTTGTCTACCTACTGTGTTAAATTATTTTATATGAATGATTGGTATTATGAAGACAAACAAGTGAAAATTAGTAAATTAAAACTCAAAGTTCTTCACCCCAAAGCAAACAACATCAGCAGGTTTTGGAATATAAGATCAAGAGTACACTATGGTAGAAAGTGTGATCAGCGGACATATAAGAAGACCCATTGAGAACCTATAAGCAGAATATACAAAAGCACATAATACAGGAAATATACTGCAAATATTAGTGTCTGGGAATTGTGGAAACATAATAAAATGGCCAGGGTTTTGCTTATTTTCTGGAAGAAGAATAAGAGGGTATGGATATGATTTAGGGCAGCAGGGAGGATCTGGGAGGAGCTGGGGTAGAGGAAAAACATGATCAAAACATGTATGAAAAACATTTTTAATTTGAAAGCATAGTCATTTAAAGAATAACAGTTTAATATTACCCAAATAAAAATTCAGAAAGTGGAAAGGAAAATACAGCCATTTGAGGAAGATTACTTAAAATAGATGTATAATTTATGGCTGATAACTCTATAAACACAAACACATTCTCAGTACTTTGACAGATTTTGAATTTCTGCATTAACTACTTACTGTCTACTGCTAAAAGAAGTTTCTCTTATGAGGTCTGGGAGCTGCACTACTGTACAGGAAAGATAAAGGTCTTCACGAGGCACTTTGGTACTGTGTTTATTCTGTTAGCAATGTAATAGTAGCAGGTTCATCCCCCCTCCTCCCGGGCAGGGGGGCTATGAGCCCTGGGCTATGGGTTCTTAGCAGTATTTACATTATTGGGCTCTGTTTTCTTCTGTGGAGTGGGACTAAAATCCAACCAGAAAGCAGTTGGCCAGCAAAACAGTATTTATTTCAATATTCCAACTATGGGCAATATAGCTGATAGGGTTCACAGCTGGGTAAAACTGTTGGTCACTTTTCTCTCCCTGAAGACTTATACAGCACCTTCTGATACTGTAAAAGCTATTCAAATGGGAAGAAACTTGGTTTCTACATGTCGTCCTAAAACACAAAGATATGTGATGTTTTTCAGCAGTAGAGTCTTATTATCAAATGCTGGTGGGTAACCAAAAACAACGACACTGTTCTGTATTGCCAGGGAGGTTCTTTGATACCCCTGACTACTGTAGGGGGAGATATCCCACACTTGGCACTGAGCTTTTTATTTGCAACTTCTGGTCTCCGGGAGGACCATTATTCCCTTTGTAGCATTCATGGAATGCTACTAAAAAGGGAGAGAAAAGAATGTCAGAGTCAAGACTGCAAAGGACTAGGGCGATGTCTCCTAGGTATGACAGGACTGATGAACTCATGAATTCCTAGCAGTTATGGGTGCCTGTAAAGATCAAGCCAGTCCTCCTTCTGGTTCTCTGCTTTGGACTTTAAATCTCTCCTTCATTTCTCCCTCATAACTTCAGTTGAGCACTAGTGAAGAAGAATTTCCTTCCCTCCATATCACACACACACACACACACACACACACACACACACATATATACACACACACACACACATACACACACACATGTCTGGCTTGAGTTAGCTTATTTCACTGCAGAAAAATATCTTATCAAAACATTGATGTACTTTTCCAATCTTTTAGATAGGCCCAGTGAGAACAGAAGACAGAAACTGATTTGGTAATTAACGTAAAAAGACTGTAGAGAGAAGTAATCCTTGTCTAAAAGCCAGAGATATTCCTGGGCCTCTTGGCAGCATTGTCTTTGGCAGAGATGTCATAAATGTTTAGAGCCTCTGATCTCACATCTGACTTCTAAATGATTCTAGTGTATCTTAGTCAATGTTCGATTGCTGTGAAGAGATACTATGAGCAAGACAACTCTAATAAATGAAAACATTTGGATCTTGCTCACAATTACAGAGGATTAAGTCCATTATCATCATGACAGGGAGTGTGGCCTGTGGCAAGCTGACATGGAGCTGGAGTAGTAGGTAAAAACTTTACATCCTGATCCACAGACAGCAGGGAGAGAGGGGGGAGGAGAGAGAGGGGGAGGGAATGGGGGGGGGGGGGGGAGAGAGAGGGGAGAGGAGAGGGAGAGCAAGCTTAGCCTTTGAAACCTCAAAGCCCATCCACAGAGACAAGCTTCCTCTAACAAAGCACACATCCTAATTTCTGTTGGCTCATCTACTGGCAGCTAAGTTTGCAAATATATGAGCCTATAGGGACCATTTTCATCCAAACTACCATATAGAGTTAGTTACCTTTTCAGAAGGGTGAATATTAGAGTAACAAATAAAGGCCTAGTCCTCTTCTGAAGGGAGATTGAGGAGGAATGAATCTGGAGGAGAGGGGATGTGGTGGGGACAGACTTGGAGGAGGAACTAAGATTAGACTACATGAGAGAAGAATAAATAAACCATAAAAAGAAAAACAAAACAAAAACCAATAAAGGCCTATTAATGGAAGATATATGACCAAGAAAATGAAATCGCTGGCCTGCGTAGAGACCTAACATTGCAGTTTGGATCAATCACTTTGGCTAAGGGACTACCTATAGGCAGATACATTTACTTTGACATTATTAGAGATAGGAGGAATAATTAGTCCTTCAATGAGATAATACAATCTTCTGTTATTGCCTCTAGCATAGTAGCTTACCAGGCTACAGCCAGGCAACTTTGTGTGTCTGACACCTATTTCCTAAGCATGTTTTTCTTACCACTTTGTGGTAAGAAAACTCTTACCACAACAGTTTGGGATCACTTCATCTTTCTCTAAAGCTTCCCTTCACCACCACCTGTGTGCTTGTTCCCATGTGTCTGTCCACCATGCCAGCATAAACAGCATGACTTTTCTCTCACTTCTTTCCACCTCTGGGCAGTTGCTAAGGTACAAGATTCACTTGTTTGGTTTGTTTTGATTTGTAGTTAACCGAATTTTTTTCCTTTCTGTTTTAAAACTGTTTTTTTTTTTTACAAAGATTTATTTATTTAGATATATATTTTTATGTATGAAGTACACTGTTGCTGTCTTCAGACACACCACAAGAGGGCATCAGATCCCATTACAGATGGTTATGAGTCACCAAGTGGTTGCTGGGAATTGAACTCAGGGCCTCTAGAAGAGCAGCCAGTGCTCTTAACCACTGAGCCATCTCTCCAGCCCCTTTAAAACTGTTTTAATTGAAATAGAAATACATCACTTCCTCCAACTACTGCCCCCAGCTAATCCCAGCTACTGTCTCAATGTTCCCCCCATGTCGTTTCCCCACTCTCAAGCTGATAGCTTTATATACACTCAAAGAAAAATAGACTTAGTAGTTTGCATTTATAACTGTATTTGTGTAAATATAACTAAAGACATTTTTTTTTCTTTAAAATGTAACAAAATTCTCTAGCTTATAGAAAAATATTCAAGCCAGTCTGTGTTCTAGCATGGAGGTCCGCAGAGACGTGTAAGCTCCCCATCCCTAACTGCAGAGCCATTGAAAAGTGGTGGCTGGAAGAGGAGGAAAAATATGTATCTTTAGGGGTGTGTATGCTCATATGTTCACCATGCTCCTTAGAATATTCCCACACCCATGTATACATGGACAAGACATATTGGAGCTTGATATTTCAAAAAGAGTCATGAGAGGAGACGGTGTGGATATAAGGTTTTATTTTTAAACTACGGTTATGAATATGATCAAACTACATTGTATGAATGCATGAATCTCTCCAAAACAAATACAAATATTTTTAAAATACAACTATCCTCATCTTAAAATGATATGCTTGTCTATGTAAAGTATTTCAGCAACTTTATAAACATTTACTTCATAAGAATTACATAAAACTATTGGAATAAAACAGAGCACACAGAAATGAGTTTTATTTGTGTATACTAGCAATGTAAATGGAAATTATAATGGAAAGTAACATACCATTTGAAAATGTTTATGCATGAGTATGAGTATGAAAGCTCCATAGTAATATATATTTTTTTCATATTTTATTTACATTTCAAATGTCTCCCCCTTTCCAGATCTCCCCTTTGGAACCTCCCCATTCCCTCCCCCTCCCCTGCCACTATGGGGGAATTCCCCACCCACCCAGCCACTCTCGTCTTCCCTCCTTGGCATTCTCCTATACTGGGGGATCTAATACCCTCAGGCCCAAGGGCCTCTCCTCCACCTGATGGCTAACAAGACCCTTCTCTGCCGCGTATGTGGCCAGCACCATGGGTCCCTCCATGTGTATTCTTTGGTTGGAGGATCAGTCTCCAGAACTCTCGGGGGTTCAGACCAGTAGACACTGTTGCCGCCTCCCTGGGGCTGCAAACTCCCTCAGCTCCTTCAGTCCTTTCTCCAAGTCCTCCACCTGGGACCTCACACTCAGACCTACTGTTGCTGCAAAGTGACTCTTGGGTATTTCAAATTTTTGGGCTAATAACCACTTAATAGTGAGTACATACCATGTTCATTCTTTTGTGACTGCGTTACCTTGCTCAGGATGATATTTTCATGTTCCATCCATTTGCCTGCGAATTTCATGAAGTCATTGTTTTTAATAGCTGAGTAGTATTCCATTGTGTAAATGTACCACATTTTCTGTATCCATTCCTCTGTGGAGGGACATCTGGGCTGTTTCCAGCTTCTGGCTATTATAAATATGTCTTCTATGAACATAATGGAGCATGTGTCTTTATTACATGTTGGAGCATCTTCTGGGTATATGCCCAGGAGTGGAATAGCTGGGTCCTCAGGTATTATTATGTTCATTTTTCTGAGGGTCCGCCAAACTGATTTCCAGAGTGGTTGTATCAGCTTGCATTCCCACCAGCAATGGAGGAGTGTTTCTCTTTCTCCACATCCTCTCCAACATCTGCTGTCACCTGAGTTTTTGATCTTAGCCATTCTGACTGGTGTGAGGTGGAATCTCAGGGTTGTTTTGATTTGCATTTCCCTGATGACTAAGGATGTTGAACATTTCTTTAGGTGCTTCTTGGCCATTCAAGTTTCCTCAGTTGAGAATTCTCTGTTTAGTTCTGTTCCCCATTTTTTGATAGGGTTATTTGGTTCTCTGGAGTCTAACTTCTTGAGTTCTTTGTATATATTGGATATTAGCCCTCTATTGGATGTAGGATTGGTAAAGATCTCTTCCCAATCTGTTGGTCGTCATCTTGTCCTATTGACTGTGTTAAAGAAAAAATTTTAAAGGCAAGAAAAGCACAAATCCCATTCATACTGACGTCTATCTTGTATTCCTCCTGGGAAAAATCTTCCAATTTATTATTATAGTTCATGTGAGAAAGTTAATGGTTTTTATTTAAACTGGCCACTGATAGTAGACTTCTGTCACAAGGAACTCTTGGTCGTAAGCAAGGCAAGGTAGGGTTTATAAAACTCCAAACCATGATTGCATTATGCTATAGACAAGCAGAGTGGCAAAATTTTCAATGGTTTCAGCTTAGTCTATTAAAAAAATTTGTTTTCTATTGTAAAACAGTGGACCTCCTGAAGCTTCAGATGCAGATTTAGGCAGCTCATTATCATTTACTGAAATTGCATAGAATCAAAGACACTGACATGGACCACCCCAGCTGGGTGTGGGGATCCGTGGGAGGAGGGTTCTTGAAGACTAGGTGGGTAAGGATTTGGCAGTGACAAACAGAAACAAACACAGAGGCAGTTTGAATCTGAGTGTATTTTGCAACTCTCAAGCAAGGGTTTTTATACATAAAAAACAAATAATTACAACTCTTAGAAGGTATGTTTAATGAAGCGATCACAAATACCATCATTATCAATTGGCACAGTGAAGCACAAAAGTTATCCAAGCATTTCAACTCTGAAAACATGTATCCAGTGAATTACAAATAGAACAGGTAACATCGTTGTAACTTGGAAATCATTGTTACAACAGAAATCACCTAAGTGTTACAACTCTGAAGGTATGTATTCAGTGGGGCAGTCATACAAGGCTAGTGGCATATTTCCAAGAGCATGTTAATAAATCTTTATGATCAATTATTATTTGACATCTAATGCCTGCTTTTTTATAAATCTTCAACAAATAGATTTAAACTAATTCAATTCTTTTTATTTACGGCTTTCTTTACCATATACCAAAGCTCACCTCTGATGACACATGTGCAGCCATATGAAATGTTATTGGTGGGAAAGTTTATATCTATCTTAATACTATTATATCATTTCTTAAGTGATTTATGAAGTAATGTGCAGGTTTCCTCAGAGATAAGGTCATGGTAAGTGACCCCCATCTCAAGAGGTGGTTTCTTACCCATTTTTCTTGCTTAAGATCTTGGCCTAGGCTATCAGGAACATGTTGTAAATAAGAAAAGGAATAAAAGAAAATAAAACAGGAGTGGAATAGCTGGGTCCTCAGGTAGTAGTATGTTCATTTTTCTGAGGGTCCACCATACTGATTTCCAGAGACGTTGTATCAGCTTGCATTCCCACCAGCAATGGAGGAGTGTTCCTCTTTCTCCACATCCTCGCCAACATCTGCTATCACATTAGTTTTTGATCTTAGCCATTCTGACTGGTGTGAGGTGAAATCTCAGGGTTGTTTTGATATGCATTTCCTTGATGAGTAAAGATGTTGAACATTTCTTTAGGTGCTTCTTGGCCATTCAAGTTACCTCAGTTGAGAATTCTCTGTTTAGTTCTATTCCCCATTTTTTGATAGGGTTATTTGTTTCTCTGGAGTCTAACTTTTTGAGTTCTTTGTATATATTGGATATTAGCCCTCTATTGGATGTAAGATTGGTAAAGATCTTTTCCCAATCTGTAGGTTGCCGTTTAGTCCTATTTACAGTGTCCTTTGCCTTACAGAAGCTTTGTAATTTTATGAGGTCCCATCTGTTGATTCTTGATCTTAGAGCACAAGCCATTGGTGTTCTGTTCAAGAACTTTTCCCCTCTGCCCATGTGTTCTAGACTTTTCCCCACTTTCTCTTCTATTAGATTCAGTGTATCTGGTTTTATGTGGAAGTCCTTGATCCACTTGGACTTGAGCTTTGTACAGGGAGATAGGAATGGATCAATTAGCAATCTTGTACATGTAGACCGCCAGTTGATCCAGCACCATTTGTTGAAGATGCTGTTTTTATTTTCCACTGTATGGTTTTAGCTCCTTTGTCAAAGATCAAATGACCATAAGTGTGTGGGTTCTATTCTGGGTCTTCGATTCTTTTCCATTGATCTACCTGCCTGTCACTGTACCAGTACCATGCAGTTTTTATCACTACTTCTCTATAGTACAGCTTGAAGTCAGGGATGCTGATTCCCCTAGAAGTCCTTTTATTGTTGAGAATAGTTTTTGCTATCCTGGGTTTTTTGTTATTCCAAATGAATTTGAGAATTGCTCTTTCTATGTCTACGAAGAATTGAGTTGGAATTTTGATGGGGATTGCATTGAATCTGTAGATTGCTTTTGGCAGGATGGCCATTTTAACTATGTTAATCCTGCCAATCCATGAGCATGGGAGATCTTTCCATCTTCTGAGGTCTTCTTCAATTTCTTTCTTCAAAGACTTGAAGTTCTTGTCATACAGTTCTTTCATTTGTTTGGTTAGAGTCACACCAAGATGTTTTTTATTGTTTGTGACAATTGTGAAGGGTGTTATTTCCCTAATTTCTTTCTCAGCCTGTTTATGCTTCCAGTATAGGAAGGCTACTGATTTGCTTGAGTTAATTTTGTATCCAGACACTTTGCTGAAGTTGTTTATCAGCTGTAGCAGATCTCTGGTGGAGTTTTTCGGGTCACTTAAGTATACCATCATATCATCTGCAAATAGTGATATTTTGATTTCTTCCTTTCCAATTTGTATCCATTTGATCTCCTTTTGTTGTCTGATTGCTTTAGCTAGAACTTCAAGTACTATATTGAATAGATAGGGAGAGAGAGGGCACCCTTGTCTAGTCCCTGATTTTAGTGGGATTGCTTCGAGTTTCTCTACATTTAATTTGATGTTGGCTACTGGTTTGCTGTATATTGCTTTTACTATATTTAGGTATGCTCCTTGAATTCCTGATCTTTCCAAGACTTTTGTCATGAAGGGATGTTGAATTTTGTCAAATGTTTTTCGGCATCTAACGAAATGACCATGTGGTTTTTTCCTTTGAGTTTGTTTATGTAGTGGATTACATTGATGGATTTTTGGGTATTGAACCATCCCTGCATCCCTGGGATAAAGCCTACTTGATCATGGTGAATGATTGTCTTGATGTGTTCTTGGATTCGGTTTGCAAGAATTTTATTGAGTATTTTTGCATCGATATTCATAAGGGAAATTGGTTTGAAGTTTTCTTTTATTGGGTCTTTGTGGGGTTTTGGTATCAGTGTAACAGTGACCTCATAGAATGAATTGGGTAGTGTTCCTTCTGTTTCTATTTTATGGAATAGCTTGAAGAATATTGGTAGTAGGTCTTCTTTGAGGGTCTGATAGAATTGTGCACTGAACCCATCTAGTCCTGGGCTTTTTTTGGTTAGGAGACTTTTAATGACTGCTTCTATTTCTTTAGGGGTTATGGGACTGTTCAGATGGTTTATCTGATCCTGATTTTACTTTGGTAATTGGTATCTGTCTAGAAAGTTGTCCATTTTCTCCAGATTTTCCAATTTTGTTGCGTATAGGCTTTTATAGTAGAATCTGATAATATTTTTAATTTCCTCAGAGTCTGTTGTTATATCTCCATTTTCATCTCTAATTTTATTAATTTGCACATTGTCTCTGTGCCCTCTGCTTAGTCTAGCTAAGGGTTTATCTATCTTGTTGATTTTCTCAAAGAACCAGCTCCTGGTTTTGTTGATTCTTTGTATAATTCTTTTAGTTTCCACTTGGTTGATTTCAGCCCTTAATTTGATTATTTCCTGCCTTCTACTCCTCTTGGGTGTATTAGCTTCTTCTTGTTCTAAAACTTTCAGGTGTGCTGTTAGGCTGTTAGTATATGCTCTCTCCAGTTTCTTTTTGGAGGCATTCAGAGCTATGAGTTTTCCTCCTAACACTGCTTTCATTGTGTCCCATAGGTTTGGGTAAGTTGTACTTTCATTTTCATTGAATTCTAGGAAGTCTTTAATTTCCTTCTTTATTGCTTCCTTGACCAACTTATCATTATGCAGTGCATTGTTCAGCTTCCACATGTATGTGGGCTTTCTGTTGTTGTTGTTGCCATTGAAGACCAACCTTAATCCGTAGTGATCTGATAGGAGGCATGGGATTATTTCAATCTTCTTATATCTGTTGAGGTTTGTTTTGTGACCAATTATATGATCAATTTTGGAGAAGGTACCATGAGGTGCTGAGAAGAAGGTATATTCTTTTGATGTAGGATGAAATGTTCTATAGGTATCTGTTAAATCCATTTGGTTCATAGCATTTGTTAGTTTCACTGTGTCTGTTTAGTTTATGTTTCCAACATCTGTCCATTGTTGATAGTGGGGTGTTGAAGTCTCCCACTATTATTGTGTGAGGTGCAATATGTGCTTTGAGCTTTAGTAGAGTTTCTTTTAGGAATGTGGGAGCTCTTGCATTCGCGGCATAGATTTTCAGAATTGAGTGTTCTTCTTTGTAAATTTTTCCTTTGATGAGTATGAAGTGTCCTTCTTTATCTTTTTTGATGACTTTTGGTTGAAAGTCAATTTTATCCAATATTAGAATGGCTACTCCAGCCTGTTTCTTGGGGCCATTTGCTTGGAAAATTGTTTTCCAGCCCTTTGCTCTGAGGTGGTATTTGTCTTTAACACAGAGGTGCGTTTCCTGGATGCAGCAAAATGCTGGGTCCTGTTTATGGATCCAGTCTGTCAGTCTATGTCTTTTTATTGGGGAGTTGAGATCATTGATGTTAAGAGCTATTAAAGAATAGTGATTGTTGTTTCCTGTTATTTTTGATGTTTATGTGGCTATCTTCTTTTGGGTTTGTTGAAAGATTACTTTCTTGCTTTTTCTTGCGTGTAGTTTCCCTCCTTGAGTTGGCGTTTTCCATGTATTATTCTTGGTAGGGCTGAGTTTGTGAAAGCATACTGTACAAATTTGGATTTGTCATCGAATATTTTGGTTTCACCATCTATGATTATTGAGAGTTTTGCTGGGTATAGCAGCCTGGGCTGGCATTTGTGTTCTCTTAGAGAACACAATCTCTAAGATTGTGTTCTCTCTGGAGAACAGATCTCTCCAGGATCTTCCAGCTTTCATAGTCTCTGGTGAGAAGTCTGGTGTAATCCTGATAGGTCTGCCTTTATATGATAATTGCTCCTTTTCCCTTACTGCTTTTAATATTCTTTCCTTGTTTTATGTATTTTGTGTTGTGACTATAATTTGATGGGAGGAATTTCTTTTCTGGTCCAGTCTCTTTGGCGTTCTGTAGGTTTCTTGTATATTTATGTTCATCTCTTTCTTCAGGTTAGGGAAATTTTCTTCTATAATTTTGTTGAAGATATTTACTGGACCTTTAAGTTGGGAATCTTCACTCTCTTCTATTCCTATTATCCTCAGGTTCTGTCTTCTCATTGCATCTTGGATATCTTGGATGTTTTGGGTTAGGAGCTTTTTGCATTTTGTGTTTTCTTTGACTGTTGTGTCCATGTTTTCTATGGTATCTTCCGCACCTGAGATTCTCTCTTCCATCTCTTGTATTCTGTTGGTGATGCTTGTATGTATGACTCCTGATTTCTTTCATATGTTCTCTAACTCCAGGGTTGTCTCCCTTTATGATTTCTTTATTGTTTCTATTTCTGTTTTTAATTCCTGAATAGTTTTGTTCATTTGATTGATTGTGTTTTCCTGTAATTCTGCCCATTTGATTGTGCTTTCCTGTAATTTTTTAAGGGATTTCTGTGTGTCTTCTTTAAGGGTTTCCAGTTGTTTACCTGTGTTCTCTTATATTTCTTTAATGGAGTTATATATTTCCTTCTTAAAGTCTTCTATCATCTTCTTGATAAGTTATTTTAAGTCTGAGTCTTCCTTTTCTGGTATTTTGTGGTATTCAGGGCTGGCTGTGGTGGGAGAGCTGGGTTCTGATGAAGCCAAGTAGTCTTGGTTTCTGTTCCTTGTGTTCTTGTCCTTGCCTTTCACCATCTGGTTATCTCTGGTGTTAGATGGTCTTTCTCTCTCTGACTGTGGCTTGTCTTTCCTACAGGCCCAGGAGTCAGTGTTCCTTGGAGACCAGTTCTCTTTCCTGACTGTTCCTCAGTCCCTATGTCTGGAGCCCTGCTTCCACTGGCTTTTCTGCACAAGTGGGCTGGTCACTTTCTCCCTGAGCCAGTGGGCAATGGAGGCCTGGTGGCCCAGGCAGAGGTCTCCCGCCACAGGTTGAAGCAGACAGCCTTTTAATTCATTTTTAAAAGACAGGGTTTTAATTAATTTATCCATGCTGGTTTGGAAGTCACTTTGCATTCTAGACAGGTCTTTAATTGATAATACTCTTGCCTCAGTCTCCCAAGTACTTGGCATATTGTGAACCTGTTTTACTAAGTCAAAATGAACCAAACTATTACATATTTAGGGTCGGGAGAAAGAGATCTCTGATATCTATCTATCTATCTATCTATCTATCTATCTATCTGTTTTTTTTGACAGTTTCTCAGTGTAGCCATGGCTGACCTGGAATTCACTCTAAAGACCAGGTTGGCCTCAGAGTCATAGAGATTTACCAGCCTCTGTCTCCTGGTTATAAGGATTAAAGTCAAGCACTACCATGCCTGACTATACATTTATTCAAATTGAAAAAGGAAAATCAAATTTTATATTGGAAAAAGTGCTTCCAGGGCTGAAGACCTTGCCTCACAAGCTTGACAATTGGAGTTCAGATCCCCATCATCTATATAAATGGTGGCTGGGTATGGCAACCTGCCTATAGTTACAGCCTTTGAAGGCAAAGATGAGAATTCCTGGCACAACAAGCTTTGGCTTTGATTGAGAAACTCAGCTTCAACAAATAAAGTAGAATTCTATTGGACAATGATTCCTCACCTCAACCTCAGGCTTCTACTTGCACATGTACAAGTACACATGTATCCATACATATGTGGACCCATGCACATTAAAAGACATACACACCTGGACACTGTACACATACACATATAAAAATGGAAAAACAAAAAACTTGGATAGTTTGACCATATTTACCATTCTTTCACAAGAACTAGGTTTTCTAAAAAAAGCAATCTGTTGACAGTTTTTCCACTGGTCTATATTTATCGCAGCAAGATATAAAGAAAAGTATAATGAAGTCACAATAAAATATACATGATATTATCTTTGGAACGGGAGACAGGGAAAGAAAGAGAGGGAAGAGAGAGAGAGAGAGAGAGACAGAGAGAGAGAGAGAGAGAGAGAGAGAGAGAGATGCAAGCAAGTGCAACATGGACCTTAAGGCCCATACATAATATTTGACAGAGAGATCAGCTGGCTATTAAGGCTATTTTAAGGGGCTAGAGATAAGGATCAGCAGGTAAGAGCACTGGTTGCTCTTCCAGAGGACCAGAGTTGGATTCTCACCACTCACCTGGTGACTTACTTTGTACCTCCGATCCAGAGGCTCTAGATCCATCTTCTGCTCTACCTCCCTCTTCTGGTCTCCTTAGGTACTGCATGCACGCGGTACACAAACGTGTATGGAAAAAACACCCATGCACAAAAAATAAGAAGCTTAAAAAATTAAACAAAAGCGGGACAGTGGTGGCGCAAGCCTTTAATCCCAGCACTTGGGAGGCAGAGGCAAGCGGATTTCTGAGTTCGAGGCCAGCCTAGTCTACAGAGTGAGTTCCAGGACAGCCAGGGCGACACAGAAAAACCCTGTCTTGAAAAACCAATAAATAAATACATAAATAAATACATAAAAATAAACAAAACTTTTTGTTTTTGAGACATGGTTTCCATGTGTAGCCTTGGCTACCTGGAACTCACTCGGTTGACCAGTCTGGCACTGAACTTGGAGATCTGCCTGCCACTCCCTCCCAAGCACTGGGGCTAAAGGCGTGCATCACCACCGCCCAGCCAACAAAACTTTCTTTGAGAGCCACGAAAACAGGGAAATGTTATTCAACTTCACTCTGTTTTATTATTCAGGGGTAACTTTGTAGCTCTTTCTAAATGTAATTTTTACTGGAATGCGGTAATTATACAGGTGATGGGTTGGTTGCACAGAGGCATATCAGGTGGCTCAATCACAATCTTTTCTCCAAATTTCCCCCTTTTCTTTTGCCACCTCCAATTTTGGTACCCTAAGACAGTTTCACTTGTACTTGCAAAAATACAATTTTATGTATCTCTATAAAATCCATAAATGTATAGGATCTGTAAATGACACAAACACAAGATATTTGTCTGCCTTATTTAAGATGATTATATCCAGGCTTTATACATTTTCTCACACATAGCCTGATTTCATTATTTTTTTATAATTGAATCAATTTCCATTCCTAGGTATGAACCTGAGGTACATTCAATTAATATCCTTTAGAAATACTTGTACATGTAAGTTTCTTGTGAAATCATTCACAATAGCTTATTTATGCAATTAGCCTAGATGTTCTCCGTAGATGAACGGAGGAAACCCTAATTTTTCAAAATTTCCTGTGTTATTCAATTTGCACCAAGCAATGGGCCACCTAAAAATACCATTAAACATACTATCATCTCCCTGATTCTGATTGACCTCAGCACAAATAGGTCTCTACTCTGACCTTCCCATTTTCTTTTTCTGTTTGGAGTTCATCAGGGAAAGTAGTGATGTTAGGTTTGTCCAGTTTCTGTTCTTTTAAAAGAGAGAGAGAGAGAGAGACAGAGAGAGAGAGAGAGAGAGAGAGAGAGAGAGAGAGAGAGAGCAGACTAAATTTATCTCCTTTAAAAACAAACATTCTTTTGTGTGAGTATGTGAGAGTGGGTGAGTGGGAGTAGGTCAGACTCCAGGTCATCAGGGTTGGAATCAAATACCTTTACCTATTTAAAGCCATCTTGCCAGCTCACCTTCCGGTTTTAAAAATATTTTAAAGAGATTTGTTTTCTGGACAATGTAAGTAGTTCAACTCACTAAGTAAAAGTGTGATACTACTTCATGATGGGTTATATTTAGATATTTTCTTCATAATTCTTCTGACAGTTAATATTGACAGGATCATAGTTTGGAGTTTAGGTTGAAGGTGACTATGTAGAAATAAAAAAAAAAAATCTTTAAGAAGTGAAAAATGAGAATAAACCAGATTTTCTCACTCAGCATTTTAGTAACATGTACCCAGTGATAATCATTACAATTAGCAACATTTCAACACTCTCAAGTGGTTGTGCTGAACCTTATGTTTTCATTATCTAAATGTGCCCCGTTCATAGCCTTATGTGGTTTGAATGTATTTGTATGGCCATTTTATATTTTTCCATAATGTACTGTTTTACTCACACTACATCCGAATTTTAGGCCCCTCCCCTTCTCTTCCCAATCCTGCCCTTGCAAATCCATCTGCCCATTAACCTACTCCCCTTCTAAGGGGAAGCCCCTCTTGGGTACCACCCCACCCTGGGACATCTAGTTCCAGCAGGACTAGGAACATCCTCTCTCACTGAGGCCCAACCAGGCTGTTCAGGTAGGAGGAAGAAGATTCAAAGGCAGGCAACAGAGTCAGAGACAGCCTCCACTCCAGTTCTCAGGGAACCCACATGAAGACTACTAAGCTGTGCACATCTGCTACAAATTTGAAATATGAGGTAGGTGTAGATTTTTACTCTCCTGGAATTTTAGTTTAGTTGTTGTTGTTGTTGATGATGGTGAGAGTTATATTTGATTGGATGATAATGTAGAAAAGAATAAAAAAGTAGAGAATCAGTATTGTGGGATTAAAGTTGAACAACAAACAATTAAGGCTTTGTCTGCTAAACCCAATAACTTATGGCCTGGCCAGATAATGGCTATGTCTCACTTATAGGAGCTTATTTTTCCAATAATTGGTAACAAACCCTAACCCTAAATTTAATCTCTAACCCCTAATCACCAATTCCTAACCTGAAAATAGGCAGTCAGGCACATAATCTAAACCTGCTGATACTGCGTCATCAGATCATTGGTCTCGAGGTACAATGGAAGTTAGGGGTCTCGAGGTAGAGCAGGGCGTGGAAGGGTCCGAGACAAGTCAGCTGACTTCAAAACCAATCAGAATTGCCAGCGGCCTCTTTAAATTGGAAGAGAGACCGTTGAGGGGCAGGCGCCACCGAAGACTATGGCGCGCCCACCACCGGGAACTCCTCTCCAGAAATGAGCGGCTAACACTGCTGAGGGAGTGGAAAAGCCAAAAAAACCTCTCAGGATCCACCCACTTAGGTGACCCATAGTAATCTCTTTAATTTACTAAACTTGTTTGGGACTAAATGACCATGGTAGAGGGATTAATCTGCGATCTGGACTAACCGCTCAATGGTTCCATCTTGTGCGATGCGTAAATTTCTTCTGAGGTGGAAGAGGCTCAAATATGTGACTAACCATTTCCTACTTTCTCTTTAAAGTTCTCCATATATTCTTTCACCCCCTCTTCCAAGATTTATATTCATGAACCAGCCGTGAGAGGATTTCGAGGTCTGGGTCAACTGAAGTGGTGAGATCTCAATTCCAAAGAGTCATATTCCGTATTTACATCTTAGTTTCATATGCCATTAGTTTTTTTGTGATAGTCTTTTAAAAACAGCAAGGACTGAAATGTACAGATACTTTTTCCATTTCTATTGTATTCAATATTATAAAAAACAAAAAAATGCTTTTATACCTGAAGAGCAAATACATGCCCACCTACCTGCTGTAAATAAGGGTGATTTCGTTTCTTGTAATGGGCTCTTTAGGGCGGATGGTTGTTTTCAGTGTCACTGTGTAATTGCTTGAAATTTAGTGATCTTTCTCTTTCTGCCTTCTTGATACTGAAATTTCAGATGTATGCTTCACTACCTAACATTTTAATCCTGAGTTTTTGCAAGAATTTTAGACTTGAAAGAAGGTGTTCACAAAGATTTTCTTAGTGTGTAGAGATCTTATAAAAAGTATAAGATTACCCAAACTAGAAGTATAGGATTACTGGAACTACAAGTATAAGATTACCCAAACTAGGAGATTAACATTGAAGATATGCTGATAAGTAAACTGCAAATTTCATTTCCGTTTGGTGAGTAATTTCAGTAATGTTTTCTTTGAATTCCAGTACATTATTCCAGATATTTCATTGAATTTGATCAGCAATTTTCCATAGTTTCATCCAGAGAGATAGCTCTCCAATCTTCTTAAATCTCATATCACCTTACCACAAAAAAGTGATTTTGTTCCCTGGCTTGCATCCTGTCAGGTAGCACATTGTATACATATGTTGCATTCTCAGTGATATTTACCTCAGTCCTGTAATTAAATTGTAACATTTATGTTGCTCCAGTGCTACTGTTACCCCCTTAAAACCATGGTGAAGGGGACAGTTTAGGATATAAACTATCCTCTGTCTTCTCAGACTTTGACTCACTCCTTTAGAACTTTTCTAGAGACTAGCTTGAAACATGTCACCTGATGGTGATCTTCAGGTTTCCTCATTTTGATTACATATATTGACTGGAATTCCTATGAAAGAGAAGCCTTCTTTCCTACACCCCTCATCTATTTTTTCGGTTTATTTATATTAATGTATGGTTATGAGTAATTAATAGACCTTATATTATAATCAGATTAAAATATAATTTCGTTCCTTGTTTTAGGCCTGGAGGTTGGGATTGCATTTACACGCATTATCTCTTCCTGTCACTTATTTTCTGGCACTATAAAGGTTTCAAGCACATCTTATACATTTGCATACCATGGTCTTAGAGCAGGACCACTTTCTTAAGGAGGCTTGTTCCCCCTCAGAATGATATTTAGAAACTAATGTTTTGTGTATCTTTATTTTTAAATTGAGTATCACTTCTGCTGGTTCTACCAAAATCAAATCAAATAGATTCTAATCTATTCTAGCCTTGTCTATAAGCCACTTTTTCTGATGTACTTTACATCATCTATAACATATTTTTTTTTCATTCCTAGTCAGTATATTCAGAGAGTAGTTTCAAAATTACTAACCAAAATCTCCGTTAAAATGATTTATTAACAGATGTCTGTGAACAATTCTTTCAGTCTGTATTTTGAAGAATGAAATTAAGTTGCTGCTTTTCAACCTTTCTTCACAAACCATTTGCTTAGCCATTCCTCCATTGCAGTTATGTTTATCTGATATACAGTTAGTGTAAGGAGTGGGAAGGTGACTCCCTTGGTGTAGTGCCTGCCATGCAAGCATGAAGGGACCTATGTTTGTATCTCTAACATGAATGTAAAATTCAGGCATGGCTGTGAACATTTGTAATCCTTCTGCTGGGAGAAAAAAAGATAAGATAGAGACAAGCACAATCCCAGTACTCATTGGTCAGCCATCTTGGCTAAATCACTGAGTGAGAAACCTTATATCCAAAGACAGGGAGGGATGAGATGAGGAAGACAACTAATGTCAGTGTCTGTCTTCCACATGCACATGCATACGCATGCATGAACAACCCCCAAAAGTATAGTTAGTTACATTTGTTAATTATTCAGTCACCTCTATATTCTGGTTATTTTTAATTATTTTATTTTTTTCCTTGCTGTCAACAGTGCACCGGTTCCAGGAACCCATCAGTGAGTTTCCACTAAAATTCTGTGGAAGTTCATGATCATTGTATCATATGAATAGTATTGGCATGTAAAGTACTGTATTATTCATTATACATTAATTCATCTATAGATTACGTACAGCTTCTAATTCAGTGTAAATGCTGTGTAAATTACTGTGCTGTGTTACTTAGGGAATAAAGGCAAGGAGACATCCTGCACATATTTACTACAGTCAGGTTTTTTTCAGGATATTTTCTGTCAGTGGTGGGGAGAATCTGTTCATAAAGGACTAAAGATACAAAGGCGTGTCTTGGCTATATGGACACTACTATTATTCAAAAAACCTGAATTATACAAGACTGTATTTGGAGAAGTACCATTCCTTCCCCACCCCTTCTACACTGTTCTTACTTCCCATTTTCTTCCTGTTCTTCCCCTGTAGGAATAACCAGTGCATTCAGTTTCAGGACTCTTCTTTCCTGTACTTATTTTGCAAAAAGGAAAAGTTACCCAGTTTGCTATATTGCCCTCTTACGTTAAAGGTAACATATGATTTGTCCTTCATTCTATTTTTAATTTAACAACATTTATAGGAATGACACCCTGCCATTTCATACAAATTTTCATTATTCTTTTTCATATTTGAATCAGAAACATTTGTATGATGATACTGTATTTTTATTTAAATATTCACCTATGTATGTTTTTAATATTTTGAAATCGTAAATAATGTTTCTATAAGTACCTTTAGGCATATATATATTTGTATGGAAACAGATCTCCATATGACATGTCCAGCAGTAGAATTGTTGGGTCAAATTTAAGATCATATGTAGTTTTGTTAAGTAGTTCAATTTTTTTTTCCTGGAAACATTTTACTAGTTTTCACTTACACTAGAAATGTATGAGAATTACTGTTTTCTCATAGTCCCATTCACAGAATATACTACCTTACTTTTGAAGTTTTTGCCTATAGGTGGCATGAATTAAATGATATGCACATGATTGTTTTTATATACGTATACATAATTGTCATTAAAATTTGGCATTTATTGTTTGTGGATCATGATTTTACATTGTCATGTTAATTAATATTTCACATCTTTTCCAGATTTTATACCAATTTTCTGGTCCATTGTCTTTCAATTTTAGATTTCTGGGGATAAATTAGCACATTATCTAATTGTTTGAGATATGTATTGGTCTTTGAAATTTTTCTGTTGCCTTCTGATTTAATTTTAATTTTTTATATTTTGAGTTGATTTCATGTTAATGTGACCAAATTTCTTATTGCTTTCTCTCATTGCCTCTAGAACTTCAGTGATATTTAGAAAGCCCTTTGCTACGGTGAGATTAAAGAAGAGCTGCCATATTTTCTTCAAGAAGCTGTGCGGTTTAACTTCTTTTAAAAATGACTTCTATTTTATGTTATGGGTGTTTTTCCTGAATATATGTATGTGCATCATGTGTTTGCCTGGTGCCCGTAGAGGCCAGAAAAGAGACATTTGAATCCCTGGAACTGGAGTTATATAGGTGGTTGTGAGCATGTGGGTGCTAGGAACTGAACTCAGTCCTCTTAACCATCTCTGAACCATCTCTCTAGCCCTTGGCTTTGCTGTTTGCTTAGATCTTTAACCTATGGTATATAATGTAGATAGCACATTTTATGGGTCTACTTTAAATTTTATTCTAAATATAGCATCCTCCCCTTTGCTCCAGTGCTTTTGCATGCCACCTTGTTTATTATGCACTTATTTCCATTGGTGTTGACTTTCTAGGCTATTCCACTGGGTTGTCTATTTTAATTTTTTTATTTCACTTTTTGTGTCTGGGTGTTCTGACTGCATGTATGCCTGTGCACCTGTGCTTATGTAGTGCCCATAGAGGTCAGAAAGGGTGTTAGATCCTCTAAAATCCAAGATACAGATGGTTGCAAGCTGCCTTGTGAATGCTGGGAACCTGGCTCTGAAAGAGAAGCCAATTCTCTTACTTAAATGCTGAACCATCTCTCCAGCTCCCATTTTTTCTATTTGTCCAGAAGTAACATGATGTTGTCAATACAGAGGTTTTCTGGAATGTTGAGGGTGATTGGTCTGAGTGAAGTCCTTTCTCATGTGCCTTCCTTTGCCTTTCCATGTCTCTTCATACATATTCTTTCATGTAAGAACTTTGCCATCAAGTTGTTTAATTCCAAAAATTGTTTGCAGGTTGAACTAGACTTAAATATCTACTCAAGGAGAACAGACATATTTTTGATAATGAGCTTGTTGGGGGAAGAATAAAATCACAATAGCAGCATTGCTTTGGCACCCTAAAAATGGAATCGTGAAGCCTTGTTAAACTGGACTTCAGGTACATCTACAACTAACACTTTGAACTACTCTGATTGAATATTTGAATAGTCAACATTTGAATATTCACAGAACAGGCTGACCTTGGATACTAACAGGAAATTCAACTTTTGAAACAAATTTCACTAGCATTTGTAACTGTTTGTGATATTATCACCTTTGCTTTGTGAGACTGCCCAGACCCTTTCTTAAAAGCAAGTTTGACTTTTACTTCAGACAAAGAAACACAGCTTTTGACAAAGAGGACACAATTAAACAACTCTCTTGCTTCATAAGCTGTGTTTTTAGAGCCTAGTTTTTAGAACCTTGAAACAAGTTTTTCAGGATTACTTGAATGTTGTATCCTAAGAAGTCTCAAGTTAATGTAACTGTTTATTTTTTCTTTGATCAGAGTAGTATTTCTCTCAGTCAGTGAGTTATTCTACCCAAGAACGGTATCTGAGTAGCAAGTTACTCTCTCCAAGGACGGTGTCTTAGTTTTTACCGGCTGATAGTAAAGTGCCCTAGACTAGGTATGTGACAAGAAACAGATGTTTATTTTTTGATGGTTTTAATAGTTTTACTTTGGAATTTTGCTCATTTGTATGATATTGTGTTGTTTTATATAATTTTTTTGTCTTTCTATGTTGTGGCATTTACCATTATTTTGTGGTAGAGAGAAAGGTTATAAATACTTTCTTATATATTGCAAGAGTCATATTTCCTGCTTTTGTGTCTTTTCTTATCATTACCAAAGTGCCTGGCCATGCTTCCTTCTTCCATCTCTGCTTTCATCTTTCTGCATAAGCTCTGTTGTTCAAACAATGAAGCTTCAGATCATATCCTTCACTTAATGCCATTCATTTAGTTGTCAGCTTGTATTAACCACACGTGTGAATGGGAGTCGCTGTGCCATTTCACAGCTGTCTTGGACTTACATTTTTCATATACAACTATTCTTGTTTTACCCTCAATTCTCAACTTTGCATTCTTCCCAGAGCTGAGAGGACTCACTAGTCTGTTTTCAGTTTGACTACTTTTTGGTTTTGAAATATGAAAGAGAGCATTAACAATTTTAATTGGACTTGTTAATGGAGTCCCTTCTCTAAATGGTGACTGCTTCCTTTAGCATTGGGACTTAGTTTTCTTTTTTGTTTAGGCTTGTTTTGAACACCACCTTTCTGTCTGTAATTTTATGTCAAATTGAAGTTCCTAATTATATTTGTATCTCTTGCAGTTTTTCTCTGTCTGCTTCACTACCTAAAGTGTATGGTGACCGAGTAGGACTGGTTTCAATTTCAATCATTTTCTCTTTGATAACTGTCATTTCAATGTTTTGTTACTCTCTGTTTCCAAGATAATGATGACTATGTCAACATCATGTATATTTACAATTTCATTCTTAATGCCTTGTATCTTTCTAGAGGACATACTGGGTGCCAGGTTGATAGGTAACTGACACTGCCTTCTACTAACTGTTGATTTCTAATTGTAGTCTTTCATACATACATACATACATACATACACACACACACATTTGTATATACACACAAACCTTTGAGCACTCAGAAAAATCCATTTCTAATCTATGCATACAATAGAGATTTCTAGAAGTAGCTATATGTTTTCATCACAAATTTATCGTGCAACTAATACATTTTCTCCATTGCTCACATTTTTATTTTTTTAAAAAAATTTGGGCAGTATTTTATTTTCCTTTACAATTTAATAGATAGTTCTTGATGACTGCACTTGATGGGGTAAGGCTGCTTGGTAGTTCAGAAAGATCACAGGATGGTGTTTTCCTGACAGTGTGTAGTCTTTAGTAGTGGGTGGAATGACTTGTAAGATGTCACTGTCAAACCAGCAAGATGGCATTTACGCACCCATTGTTTTCAGGATTGTTGGTAACTTGGGCCTACTTTCCCCAAACAATCTTGCCTCCTTGTGTCACAAGGCCCAGCTCGCTCACAATCACTTCAATAACTGTTCCTTTGGTGATCACACCCAGGGTTGTGTATAATGGGGATGATGGATTCTTTTTCACACCAAACATAGGTAGGCAAAAGGTAGCTTTCAGCTCAGGGTGTGGGACATGGGCTTTTAAAAAACGTAGACCCATTGGCCTAATGAACCTTTCACATTTAGGTGGTTTTCTTGTAAAACCATCACCAACAAAGCAAACTTTAGTACCCATTCTCTTTCACCCCTACTTTTTTCTTTTTCCCGTTCAAATAACTTTCAATACTTCTGTTTATTTTAGGGCACGAACTTTGGGTAGAGGGACCTCCCGTTTTCCTGCCTTTTTTTTTTTTTTTTCTCGTTTCTGCTTAATCATGTTGGAAAGTACTTTTGCTCTCAAGTGTACCTCTGTAGGCAGGGACTGCTCCCTGTGGAATCTTCTCATCATCCTTCTGCTTGTTGTTTCTCTTTTCATGCATCTTAATAGTCTTTTCCATTTGTATTTTCTTGGCATGGCGCTGTTTATGGTCAAGCTTGGCCTTCAGGCCAATCTTTTTTTTTTTCCCCCTTCTTTGAAGGTCATGGGCCTCCCAACCTTCTTTCTCTTTTTCTCATGGTTGTCCAAATTATATCCATATCATTTGTGTTGCAATTCAATGTATTCATTTTGTGGCATGATGAAAACCTTGTAGCAACTGTCCACAACCTCCCAGGTTCCAAAATCCTCTTAATTTCTGGGTGTCACTGACCCACAAGCCTGCTTCATTCAGGCCAGAATGGGAAAGGGCTCACATTTGTTTTAAAGATGAGTCTGTGAGTATCTTCTCAGGACTTCTAAATATCTCTCATCCTGATATAGGTTTATGATGATGGATGAAAGGGACCCATCCTCGCTTTTGGATCTTGCTATACAGAGTCTACTGACCAATGAGGCTGTAGCAATTCATTCCTTGGGGGAGATCCCAAAGGAGCTTTTTGTTCCATTGTTCTCTGCTGCCTTCATGGGAGGATATAGGAAGACACTTACAGCAATGGTGAAGATTTGGCCTTTCACCTGCCTCCACATTGGAACATTAAGTGTGCAGGAACCTCAGCGTGAACTCCTGAAAGCCATGGTTGAGAGTCTCCAGTTCCTTCCTGCCCAGGACTGTTCTTCTAGGTAAGACCCAGTATAATAGAGAACTAGTTAAGTCACAGGAGGTTATATTGCAGGCTGTTATTCTCCCATTCAGCATTCGTCTAGTGAATGTTGAAGATTTTAACATGTGAAGCTGTTGGCCCAACACTCAGTAACATATTAAAGGCTAATATACTCAATGTTCATTATGAAATCTATGTTATTGAGGGTACAATTGATGGGTTTACATAGCAGGCACTACTACATGGGAGAAAGACACTAACTTAAGCACTGGAGAGGAATTAAGATGAGGAAAAGATGGGGAAAACAATTAAAGGAGGTTGAATTTTCATGGGATAGACATGTTGGTATTTGGCATAAAGAGTGCAGACCAAGTCCTCACATGCCATTGTTGATCCTGTGAGTTTACATTAAAATTTGTGTACTCGCATACATAAAATAAATAAATATATCTTTAAAAAACTTGCTTATATCTTAGATGTTCTATTTTCTCTTTTCCCTACAGGAGCCCAAAATTGAGGATTTTAGATGTAAGGCAAGGTGTTGACTGCAGAACAACATGCCCTGAATTTGGTATCAGATCTCCAACTTGTTTTCATGGCTGTACTCACTCTGTACACTCTATTCTGAAGTTGGAAAGTCAGTGCAGCATTGTAGAGCCAAAGCCTGATAGTCAGCCCTCAAGGCAGCCTATGGAACTACTAGTAGACCTTTCCCTTGATGGTACCTCGAGAGAAAGGGAATTTTTTGCTTTGATTCTGAATAAAGTACAGCAGAGCTCGGGGTCTTTGCACCTCTGCTGCCGAGATCTACAAATTGATAGATTTGCTTATGCCAAACATGCTCTGAAGTTCCTTGATCTAACTTGCATTCAGAACCTGGCAGTTGATCAGGCTTTACTGAGTGAAGTTACCACTCTTCTGGCTCACATGATCTATCTGGACAGCCTGAGTCTCTCTAAAATCAGCTATAGATCTTTGCATGGGAAAGTCTTCCGAGTGTTCCTCACCTATCTTGGGCGGATGAACTGCCTGAAAGAGCTCAACCTGTCTTCCTTTAGTCTCACAGATCATCTGGACAGCCTCCTCAGGTGAGGGCTTGAAATATGTCCCTGTGCTTCTTGAACTGCCTGTTAAGACAGAGGGGGAATCATTGCTAGGGGTTCCTGAGAGCCTCAAAATCCCTTTTTGCCTTCTATCTCTGTCCTCTTGAGAGTTTGAAAGTAGCCACACCAGAAAGTGCCCCTCATAGTCTGAGAAAATAGGGTCACAAAACCCTTAGTCAGTTAAGCATGGACAGGCACTGTACTCAGTCCAAAAATATAAAGGGAGAAGATGAATGCAGTCCTTCTCTAGCAGTGGAGAGATGATGAGAAGGAACTGAGAGAAAGACTTTATGTTGCAGCACAGGTGCACGTACTTACAGCCATATACCCAGAGACTGATATCAGATGATTTTCCTAATCTGCTGTCTCCAAGGTTCAGGCCAAGAATGTGGAGGCTGCCATTTATGGACTGACTAAAGGGAGCTCCCAGTTGGTTGCTCCTTCTGTCCTATCTCTTCCAAGTTGAACTAGTTCCACATTTGATTGTGCTGCAATACTAAGTAGATTAATTTTTCACTAAACTTATTTTCCACTAAAGATTTCCCACTAAATCTTAGGCGCAAACCTTTATCATAACATACTGTGAAAATTCTCCTGGATACAAATTCTGAGAATAGAAAAGTAACTTCTCAGGGTCACACATCTGTGGAGTGAATTAAAGCCTCTATTGTTAGTTGCTGCAATGCATGTGTACAAACTGCTTATTCTAGATTCCTCAGACTGCTTTTCTTCATCTGACATTCGTCATATTTTTGTTTTCTCTCCACAGAGCCTTACCACCTAATTTGGATTTCTTATATCTGCCGTTCTGTGAAATTTCTTACAGAGATATCAAATTTCTATCCCAGAGCGCTCAGGCCACCCACTTAAAGCTGTTGAATCTTAGTAACAACCCAATGTATTGGGATGATTGTGGACCTTTTCAGATTCTTTTGCAGAAACTCTCAGATACCCTGCAGCATTTGGCCATAAATCATTGCCATTTAACAGATGCTGTACTCTCTGCTATTCTGCCAGCCTTATCTAAGTGTTCCCATCTCCGTGTGATTAGCTTTGTCTCTAACCCCATTTCAATGCCTATGCTAATAAGAACTCTTCATTACTTAACACCTTTGATGGAGCTAAAATACGTGATTTACCCAATCCCTATACATTGCTATGAACAATGGCATTTTCATGGCAGCTTAGATCGGCAGAAACTCGCTGATGTCCAAGCACAACTGAAGGCAATGCTACAAGCAGCAAAGAGGAGTGACATGAACTGGATCACTTATTCTCAGTAAAATTCCAAGTTTAACCCAATTCAACCCCAAAATTTGACCTGTTAACTGTTAAATGTTCTTTTCTTGAGCTCCTAGAATCTGATGTAAGATTCTTATGTTATATAAGACTAAAGTTAGGAAGTATGATTGATTAAAAACATTAACTGTAAGAAAATGGAGAACTTTGAAAGTCCATTTATTGTGCTTGATCTTCATCTTACTGGCTTTAGCTGAGTATATGATATACAATGACTACATCATGGTATGCTATGTGTATGTTTCATCCACTCATAAATGCTTAACATAATTTTATACCATTGCAACTTTTCCTGGATTTGTTTGTAGAGTGGGAGGTGTCTTTGAAGAAAAAGCTTTTGCCCTTCCACCTCAAGTTACTTTACATTTGTCATATTTGGGCTATTTATGAGAAGCTACCTGGAATTAACAGTGAGGAAAATAATATCTTGACACATTCAGCTATATTTTATCCTCTTTTCCCAGGTTCCAGATTATTTCATACATCACACATCTATTATAAGTTTCTAAGTACTAAGAATTAATAAAATGCATATACAACTAATCTCTTTTATGAAGTTACTTAGAGTCCATTTGCTTATATGTTTGATTTGTCCTTCTACTATTTCTTAAGCCACCACTTACCCATTTGGACCCTAAGTTTTGCCTTTCCTTTTCTTGTTATAATCTGTTCAATAGAAAGTAAATTCCACATTGTTGGATATCTACTAAAAAGTTCAAGAGCTTATTCTCTTATGTCTGTTACTCTGTTTTCTGAATGGAATATACCAGAGATAATTGACTTTTAGGGAGGAAGCATTTTTATTCTTACTTGCAGAGGTTTCATAGTATGGTTGCTTAGTTCCATCACTTTGGGACATTGGCAAGGTAGATAGAGCATTGTAGAGAGTCTGGCACAGAGATACAGTTTCACTTCATGAAGGCCAAGAAGCAGAGAGAATGTGAGTTCTAGGGTTCTAGTATATCAGTTAAGAGCACAAGTACAATGAATTATTTCCTTGGATGGGCCCACTATAAAGTTTCTACTACATCCCAGAAAATCATTAGAGGGGATCAAGATTTATCACCTTAATTTTTAGGGGAAACTTTTAGCAGCCAACCCAGAATACTTTCTATGCGTCCTCTAATTTATCTCTTTTCTAGCTGTCACTGTCACTTAACACATTGGATATATTTCCTAACAGAATGGACCATGCCCTGAGTATTCACTACTGCTGCTTTTCCATGAGAACAGCTTTATTGGCTATGCTACATTCTCACCACATGTGTGTAAGCGTCCTAGGTATCCAAGACTTATGAAGAAACAAATAATTAAAAAGTCAGCAATTAGTAATTTACTGATGATGCTGTCATTATGTTGAAATCATAGCATAATGCATTCCAAAGACACAGTAAAAAGTTCATACATTTAACATTAGTTCCTGTCACATGTTCAAGTTCCAACACAACTGCATTTCAGTGACATAGTAAGAAAAATAGTTGAAAATTAGTAATAGTTATTGTACAGTGCTTTCTTGTTGAAATACTTTAGACTGCATCTTTTTTAAAATTTTATTTTATTTTTTAAATTATTCACTTTACATTCTACTCACTGACCCCCTTCCAATCACCCCCTCTCACAATCTTTCTCCCATGCCCCTACCCTCTCTTCTGAGCAGGTGGGGGCCCCATTGGTATTCCCCCACCCTGGTACTTCAAGTCTCTTCAAGGCTATGTGCTTACTCTACCACTGAGGCCAGACAAGGTAACCCAGCTAGGACATATCTCTCGGGCAGGCAACAGCTTTTGGGATGACCCCCACTCCAGGTTCCAGTTGTTTGCAACTCACATGAAGACCAAGCTGCACATCAGCTACATATGTGCAGGGAGGCCTAGGTCCAGCAAGGGTATGTTCCTTGGTTAGTGGTTCAGACTCTGAGAGACTCAAGGATTCAGGCTAGTTCGCTATATTGGTCTTCCTGTGATCTTCCTATCTCCTTTGGGCTCACATTCCTTCCCCCAACTCTTCCATAAGAGTCCCCAAGCTCCATCAATGGTTTGGCTGTGGTGTCTGCATCTATCTGAGTCAGCAGCTGGGTGGAGCCTCTCAGAGGACAACATGCTCCTTTCTTCAAGCATAACAGTGTATCATTAATAATGTTAGGGATTGGTGCTTGCCCATGAGATGGGTCTCAAGTTGGGTCAGTTATTAGTTGGCCAATCCCTCAGTCTCTGCTTCTTCCCCATGTCTGCATTATTTGCAGACAAGAGAAATTTTGGGTTGAAAATTTTGTGGGTGCCTTAGTGACCTATTGCTCCAATGGGGTTCCTGCTTGGCTGCAGGAGGTGGCCTTTTCAAGTTCCATATCCTTAATGTTGTGAGTCACTGCTAAGGTCACCCCCATTGATTCTTGGGCATCTCCCTTAACTCAGGTCTCTGTCTCTTCATAGAGATGCTCCCTCACCTCCTCACCCCTGACAGATACAGATTTCCATTCATTTTTATGGCCATCTAGTCATCTTTCTGGTCCTTCCCCACACTTGATCTTACTCACACCCCCCATTCCCCTCTATATCCTTGCTCCCTCTCAGTTCCCTCCCTCTGTCTGCCTCTTATGACTATTTTATCTCCCCTTCTAAGTTAGATTCAAGCTTCCTCACTTAGGCCTTTCTTCTTGTTTAGCTTCTTTGTATCTGTGGAGTGTATCATGATACCTGTATTTTATGGCTAATATCCACTTATAAGTAAGTACATACTATGCCTGTCCTTTGGGGGCTGAGTTACCTCACTGAGGAAGATATTCTCAAATTCCATCCATTTGCCTGCAAAATCTATGATGTCTTGTTTTTTAATAGCTGAATAGTGTAGATGTACCACATTTTCTTTATCCATTCTTCAGTTGATGGACATCTGGGTTGTTTCCAGTTTCTGGCTATTACAAATAAAGCTGCTATGAACATAGTCGAGCAAATATCTTTGTGGGATGGTGGAGCATCTTTTGGGTATATGCTTAAGAGTGGATATAGTTGGGTCTTGAGGTACAACTATTCCCAGTTTTATGAGAAACCTCCAAAGTGATTTCCAAAGTGGTTGTGAAAGTTTTGCATTCCCACCAGCAGTGAAGAAGTGTTTCCCTTGCTCCACATCCTTGCCATCTCTTGAGTTTCTTAGCCATTCTGATGAGTGAAAGATGGAACCTCAGAGATGTTTTGATTTGACTAAGTAGTTCAAACATTTCTCTAAATGCTTCTAAGCTATTTTAGATTCCTCTGTTTAGAATTCTGTTTAGCTCTGTGAACCCTTTTGGGTTGTTGGTGTCTAACTTCTTGAGTTCTTTGTAAATCTTGAATATTAGCCCTATGTCAGATGTAGGGTTAGTGAAGATCCTTTCCTAATCTGTAAGCTGCTGATGTGTCCTATTGACAGTGTCCCTTGCCTTAAAGAAGATTTGTAGTTTCATGAGGTCCCATTTATCAATTGTTGGTCATAGAGTCTGAACCTTTGGTGTTCTGTTCACTAAATTGTCTCCTGTACCAATGTGTTCAAGGGCATTTCCCACATTCTCTTCTATGAGATGAAGTGTATCTGGTTTTATGTTGAGGTCCTTGATCCACTTAGACTTCAGTTTCATTCAGGGTGATAAATATGAATCTATTTTTGTTCTTCTACATGTAGACATCTAGTTTGTCCTGCACAATTTGTTGAAGATGCTTTCATTTATCCATTGTATGGTTTTGGGTTCTTTATAAAAAATCAAATGTTCATAGGTGTGTAGGTTTATTTCTGGGTCTTTAACTCAACTCCACTGACCAGCATGTCTGTTTCTGTACCAATACCATGCAAGTTCTTTTCTTTTCTTCTTTTGTTTTCTTCTCTCTCTCTCTCTCTCTCTCTCTCTCTCTCTCTCTCTCTCTCTCT
>JADRCH010006964.1:359632-397971 GCA_019843965.1 Rhynchomys soricoides
TCTCTCTCTCTCTCTCTCTCTCTCTCTCTCTCTCTCTCTCTCTCTCTGTCTCTCTCTCTCTCTGTCTCTCTCTCTTTTTCAGTATTGTTCTTTAGTATAGCTTAAGGTCATGGATGGTGATTCCTCTCAAAGTTCTTTTATTGTTCAGAATTGTTTTGCCTATCCTGGGTTTTTCTTGGTTTTCCATATGAAGTTGAGAATTGCTTTCTCAGGGTCTATAAAAAATGTGTTGGAATTTTGATGGAGATAGCATTGAATCTGTAGATTCCTTTTGGTTAGAAGACTGTTTTCACTATGTTAATTGTTCCTATCCATGAGCACGAGAGATCTTTCTGTTTTCTTCACATTCTTTCTTCAGGGACTTGAAGTTATTGTCATACAGGTGTTTCACTTGCTTGGTTACAGTTATACCATAACATTTTATATAATTCGTGGCTATTATAAAGGGTGTTGTTTCCCTAATTTCTTTCTCAGTATGTTTATTATTTTTATAAAGGAAGACTGCTGATTTCTTTGAGTTAATTTTGTACCCAGCCACTTTGTTGAATGTGTTTATCAGTTGTAAGTGTTCTCTGGTAGAATTTTTCAGGACTTTTATGTACATTATCATATATAACATTCACAAATGGCAGTACTTTGACTTTTTCCTTTCCAGTTTGTATTCCCTGGATCTCCTTTAGTTATCTTGTTGCTCTGGCTAGTACTTCAAGTACTATATTGGATAGGGAGAGAGTGAGCAACCTTATCTTGTCCCTGATTTTAATGGAAATGCTTTAAGTTTCTTTCCATTTAGTTTAATGCTGGCTATTGGCTTGCTGTACATTGCTTTGATTATGTTTAGGTATGTGTCCTGTATCCCTGATCCTTTAATACTTTACCATGAAGAATTTTATCAAAGGCTTATATGGTAGGTTCATTGATGGATGCCTGCATCTCTGGGATGAAGCCTACTTGATCTTGATGGATGATGCCTTTGATGTGTTCCTGAATACATTTTTGCGAGTACTTTATTGAATATTTTGCATCAATGTTCATGAGCAAAATCTGTCTGAAGTATTCTTTCTTTGTTGAGTCTTTGTGTGGTTTAGGTATTAGGGTGACTGTGGTCTCATAGAATGAGTTTGGCAGTGTTCCTTCTATTTCTATTTTGTGGAATAGTTTCAGGAGTTTTGGTATTAGCTCTTCTTTGAAAGTCTGGTAGAATTCTGCGCTAAAACCATCTGGTGCTGGGCCTTCTGTTTGGAAGACTTTTAATGACTGCTTATATTTCTTTATGGGTTATGGGGCTGTTTAAATACTTCTTCTGATCTTGACCTAATTTTGATAAGTGGTATCTGTCTAGAAAATCGTCCATTTTATTAAGATTTTCCAATTTCGTGAAATACATACAGGCTTCCAAACTAAGATCTAACAATTCTTTGAATTTCCTCAGTGTCAGTTGTTATGTCTCCCTTTTCATTTTTGATGTTGTCTATTTGGATACTGCCTTTCTGACTTTTGGTTAGTCTGGCTAAGAGTTTATCTATCTTGTTGATTTTCTCAAAGAGCCAGCTCCTGCTTTCATTGACTCTTTGTATTATTTTATTTTTTCTGCCCTGATTTTGATTATTTCCTTCCTTCTAGTCCCCTCTCTTTTGAGCTTGCTTCTTTTTTTCTAGAGTTTTCAGGTGTACTTTTAAATTGCTCATATGAGGACTTTCTTTATGGAGGCACTTAGTACTGTGAATTATTCTCCTAGCACTGCTTTCATTGTGTCCCACAAATTTGGGTGTGTTGTGCCTTTATTTTCATTGAATTCTACAAAGTCTTTAATTAATTTATTTCTTCCTTCACTCAGAGATCATTGAGTAGAGAGTTGTTCAATTTCCATGAATGTGTACGATTTCCAGTGTTTCTGTTGTTGTTGAAATCCAGCTTTAATCCATGGTGGTCTGATAAGATACAAGTCATGATTTCAATTTTCTTCTATCTATTGAGGCTTGCTTTATGATCAACTATTTGGTCAATTTAGGAGAAGGATCCATGAGGTGTTGAGAAGAAGGTATATTCTTTTGTGTTTGGGTGAAATATTCTATAGATGTCTCTTAGGTCGATTTGATTCATGTTTGTTAGTCTCATTATTTCTCTGTTTAGATTTTGTCTGGACGGTTGGTCAGTAAGTAAGAGTAGAATGTTGAAGTCTCCCACTATTAATGTGTGGGGTTTGATGTGTGACTTAAGTTTTAGAAATGTTTCTTTTACAAATGTGTGTGTCCTTGTGTTTGGGGCATAAATGTTCAGAAGTGAGATACTATCTTGGTAGATTTTTCCTTTGATGAGTATGAAGTGTCCTTCTCTGTCTCTTTTGATTAATTTTGGATGAAATTCTATTGTATTAGCGTTTAAAATGGCTACTTCATCTTGCTTCTTGGGTCTGTTTGCTTGGGAAACTTTTTCCAGCCCTTTACTCTGAGGTAATGTCTATCTTTATTTCGAGGTGTGTTTTTTGTATGCAGCAGAATGATGGATCCTGCTTTTATATCCATTCTGTTAGTCTATGTTTTTATTAGGAAATTGAGTTCATTGATGTTGAGAGATATTAATAACCAATGATTGTTATTTCCTGTTATTTTGATGCTAGTGGTGTGTGTGTGTGTGTGTGTGTGTGTGTGTGTGTGTGTGTGTGTGTGTGGTGTGTCTTGTTTTGGTTTTGCTGGTATGGAATCACTTATTTCTTGTGTTTTCTTAGATGTAGTTATCCTTCTTGGATTGGAGTTTTCCTTTTAGTATTTTCTGTAGGGCTTGATTTGTGTATAGATACTGTTTGAACTTAGATTTGCCTTGAAATATCTTGTTTTCTCCATCTATGGTACTCAAGAATTTTGCTGGCTATCTTAGTCTAGGTTGACACCTATCATTTTTTATAGGTTGCAGGATATCTGTCCAAACCCTTCTAGCTTCTTGAGTCTCTGTTGAGAAGTCAGGTATAATTCTGATAGGCTTGCCCTTGTATGTTACCTGGCACTTTCCCCTTGCCACTTTTAATATACTTCCTTTGTTCTGTATATTTTGTGTTTTGATTATTATGTGCCAGGGGGATTTTCTTGTCGAGTCTAGTCTAATCGGTTTTCTATCAGCTTCGTGTATGTTTATAGGCATCTTCTTATACTTGAGGTTGGGAAAGTTCTTTTTATATGATTTTGTTGAGAATATTTCTATTCCTATTAGTCTTAGGTTAGGTCTTTTCATTGTATCTCAGATGTCCTGGATATGTTGTGTCAGGATTCATTAGATTTAACCTTTTCAATGTCTTCCATTGTATCTTCTAGGCCTTAGATTCTCTCTTTCATCTCCTGTATTCTGTTGGTGATGCTAGCATCTGTTGTTCCTGTTCTCTTCCCTAGGCTTTCCATTTCCAGAATTTCATCAGTTTGTGTTTTCTATATTGCTTCTATTTCCACTTCCAGGTCTTGCACAGTTTTATTTATTTCCTTCACCTGTTTAATTATATTTTTCCTGTTTGGCTTTAAGGGATTTGTTTCCTCTTTAAAGACTTCTATCTGTTTGATTGTATTTTCCTGTCTTTCTTTTTTAACTTCCAATGCTTTAATACAAAGCTTCATCCTGCAGTCTCTGCACGGAATATGATCCCCAGTCTTCTTAATGGGATTTTAGAAAAAGAAAAAGAAAGAAAAAAAAGAAAAAAAATAAAGCCTGTGTTGTCATCTCTATATTGTCCAAAAGAGGGCGCAGCAAACTCACACATCCATAGCAAGGCTGCAGTGGTGACACCCATTTTCATCTCCGTGGAGATTTTTTTCTTTTTCTTTTTCTTTTCTTTTTCTTTTTCTTTTTCTTTCTTTCTTTCTTTTTTTCTTTCTTTCTTTTTTTTGAGGCTATTTTTTATTGGATATTTTCTTTATTTACATTTCAAATGTCATCCCCTTTCCAGGTCTCTCATTTGGAAACCCCCTATCCCATCCCCCTCCCCCTGCCTCTATGAGGGTGCTCCCCCACCCAACCACCCACTCCAGTCTTCCAACCCTGGCATTCCCCTACACTGGGACATCAAACACCCTCAGGCCCAAGGGCCTCTCCTCCCACTGGTGGCCAACAAGGCCATCTTCTGCAACCTATGCAGCTGGAGCCATGGGACCCTCCATGTGTCGTGTACTCTTTGGTTGTTGATCCAGTCCTTGGGGGCTCTGGAGAGTCTGGTTGGTTAATATTGTTGTTCGTCCTTATATGGTTGCAAACCTCTTCAGCTCCTTCAGTCCTTTCTCTAACTCTTCCATTGGGGACCCCACGCTCAGTACAATGGTTGGCTGCCAGCATCCCCCAATGCATTTGTAAGTCTCTGGCAGAGCCTCTCAGGAGAGAGCCATATCAGGCTTCCATCAACAAGCACTTCCCAGCATCCACAATATTGTCTGGCTTTGGTGGCTGTATATGGGATGGATTCCCAGGTGTGAAAGTCTCTGGATGGCCTTTCCATGAGTCTCTGCTCCTCACTTTGTCTCCAAGTTCCATCCATTTGCCTTCGAATTTCATGAAGTCATTCTTTTTAATAGCTGAGTAGTATTCCATTGTGTAAATGTACCACATTTTCTGTATCCATTCCTCTGTGGAGGGACATCTGGGTTGTTTCCAGCTTCTGGCTATTATAAATATGGCTGCTATGAACATAGTGGAACATGTGTCTTTATTACATGTTGGAGCATCTTCTGGGTATATGCCCAGGAATATGGAGTGGAATAGCTGGGTCCTCAGGTAGTATTATGCTCATTTTTCTGAGGGTCTGCCAAACTGATTTCCAGAGAGGTTGTATCAGCTTGCACTCCCACCAGCAATGGAGAAGTGTTCCTCTTTCTCCACATCCTCGCCAGCATCTGCTGTCACCTGAGTTTTTGATCTTAGCCATTCTGACTGGTGTGAGGTGGAATCTCAGGGTTGTTTTGATTTGAATTTCCCTGATGACTAAGGATGTTGAACATTTCTTTAGGTGCTTCTCAGCCATTTGTGTTTCCTCAGTTGAGAACACTTTATTTAGCTCTGTTCTCCATTTTTAAAATGAAGTTATTTGATTGTCTTGAGTTCTTTGTATATATTGGATATTAGTCCTCTATCAGATGTAGGATTGGTAAAGATCCTTTCCCAATTTGTTGCTTGCAGTTTTGTCCTGTTGACAATGACATATGCCTTACAAAAGCTTTGCAATTTTATGAAGTCCCATTTGTTGATTATTGATCTTAGAGCATAAGCCATTGTTGTTCTGTTCAGGAAAATTTCCCCTGTGCCCATGTATTCGAGGATCTTCCCCACTTTCTCTTTTATTAGTTTCAGTGTATCTGGTTTTATGTGGAGGTCCTTGATCCACTTGGACTTGAGCTTTGTACAGGGAGATAGGAATGGATCAATTTGCATTCTTCTACATGTTGACCTCCAGTAGAGCCAGCACCATTTGTTGAAGATGCTGTCTTTTTTCCACTAGATGGTTTTAGCTCCTTTGTCAAAGATCAAGTGATCATAGGTGTGTGGGTTCATTTCTGGGTTTACCATTCTATTCCATTGATCTACCTGCCTGTCACTGTACCAATACCATGCAGTTTTTATCACTACTGCTCTGTAGTACAGCTTGAGGTCAGGTATGCAGATTCCCCCAGAAGTCCTTTTATTGCTGAGAATAGTTTTTGCTATCCTGGGTTTGTTGTTGTTGTTGTTGTTGTTGTTGTTGTTGTTGTTGTTGCTTTTCCAAATGAATTTGAGAATTGCTCTTTCTAAGTCTATGAAGAATTGTAGATTGTATTTGGCAGGATGATCATTTTAACTATATTAATCCTGCCAATCCATGAGCATGGGAGATCTTTCCATCTTCTGAGGTCTTCTTCGATTTCTTTCTTCAGAGACTTGAAGTTCTTGTCATACAGAACCTTCACTTGCTTGGTTAGCATCACATCAAGTTATTTTATTTTGACTATTGTGATGGGTGTTGTTTCCCTAATTTCTTTCTCAGCCTGTTTAACCTTTGAGTAGAGGAAAGCTACTACTGATTTGTTTGAGTTAGTTTTATATCCAGCCACTTTGCTGAAGTTGTTTATCAGGAGTTCTCTGGTGGAGTTTTTCGAGTCACTTAAGTATATGATCATATAATCTGCAAATAGTGATATTTTGATTTCTTCCTTTCCAATTTGTATCCCTTTGACCTCCTTTTGTTGTCTGATTGCTTTAGCTAGAACTTCAAGTAGTACATTGAATAGATAGGGAGAGAGAGGTCAGCCTTGCCTAGGTCCTGATTTTAGTGGGATTGCTTCAAGGTTCTCTTCATTTAGTTTGATGTTGCCCACTGGTTTACTGTATATTGCTTTTACTATGTTTAGGTATGGGCCTTGAATTCCTGATCTTTCCAATACTTTTATCATGAAGGGATGTTGAACTTTGTCAAATGTTTTTTCAGCATCTAACGAAATGACCATGTGGTTTTTTTCTTTGAGTTTGTTTATGTAGTAGATTACATCAATGGATTTTCGGGTATTGAACCATCCCTGCATCCCTGGGATGAAGCCTACTTGATCGTGGTGAATGATCTTTTTGATGTGTTCTTGGATTTGGTTTGTGAGAATTTTATTGAGTATTTTTGCATCAATATTCATAAGGGAAATTGGTCTGAAGTTTTCTTTTATTGTTGGGACTTTGTGAGGTTTTGGTATCAGTGTAACTGTGGCCTCATAGAATGAAATGGGTAGTGTTCCTTCTGTTTCTGTTTTGTGGAAAAGTTTGAAGAGTATTGATATTAGGTCTTCTTTGAAGGTCTGATAGAATTCTACACTGAGCCCATCTGGTCCTGGGCTCATTTTGGTTGGGAAACTTTTAATGACTGCTTCTATTTCTTTAGGGGTTATGGAACTGTTTAGATGGTTTATCTGATTCTTATTTAACTTTGGTATTTGTTATCTGTCTAGAAAATTGTCCATTTCATCCAGATTTCCAGTTTTGTTGAATATAGGCATTTGTAGTAGGATCTGAATTTCGAATTTCTTCAGTTTCTGTTGTTATGTCTCTCTTTTCATTTCTGATTTTGTTTGTTTGGATACTGTCTCTGTGCCCTCTGGTTAGTCTGACTAAAGGTTTATCTATCTTCTTGATTTTCTCAAAGAACCAGCTCCTGGTTTTGTTGATTCTTTGCATAGTTCTTTTTGTTTCTGCTTGGTTGATTTCAGCCCTGAGTTTGATTATTTCCTGCTGTCTACTCCTTTTGGGTTTATTTACTTCTTTTTTTTTTTTCAGATTGAAACCTCTTTTATTTTTTATTTATTTATATATTTTTTTGTTTTTGTTTTTATTTTCCATTTTCTAAAGTTGTTACTACTTGGTACTGGCATAAAGATCTTTTCTCAGAGACATTCATTTACTATTTGATGTGCTAACAAGTGCATCAGGTAACAAGATGGACAAATATCCCTGCCCTAATGAAATTTATAATCTTGATTGATCAGATCAAGGTTGTATACTTCATCTCTCTACATAAATACAATTTAAAAATACTATCTGAGACTCTGAAGCCACTCTGTCCTTTGTTTATAAAGTGACATGCTTCCACCTGTGTTAGGAGACCCCTGCCTGGGCTACCTATTTGATTCTTTTTGTTCTAGAGCTTTCAGATGTGCTGTTAAGATGCTAGTGTATGCTCTCTCCAGTTTCTTTTTTCCAGCCTTTTATTCTGAGGTAGTGTCTGTTTTTGACACTGAGGTGTGTTTACTGTATGCAGCAAAATGCTGGATCCTGTATATCTTCAAGGGAGTTACTTATGTCCTTCTTAAAGTCCTCTATCATCATCATGAGATGTGATTTTAAATCTTGCTTTTCCAGTGTGTTGGTGTATCCAGGGCTCGCTGTGGTGGGAGAACTGGGTTCTGATGATGCCATGTAGCCTTGGTTTCTGTTGCTTATGTTCTTTTCCTTGCCTCTTGCCATTTGTTTTTCTCTGGTGTTAGCTTGTCTTGCTGTCTCTGATTGTATTTGTTTACAAGATTAATTCATTTCCTCTTTAAAGTCCTCTATCATCTTGATAAAATTGGATTTAAGGTCATTTTCTTGTGTTTCAGTTGTGAAAAGATATCCAGGGCTCTCTGAAGTAGGGTAGCTGTGCTTTGGAGGTGTCATATTGCTCTGGCTGTTGTTGATTGTATTCTTTTGAGGGCCTTTAGCCATCTGAATGACCTTGGTCTCTGGACATCCCTGTTGTAATAGGTATTGGGAGGGGGTGAGCCTCAAAGGTCCTGGTGTGGCAGGCCTCTGATAGATATCCTTGGGCTGTATGTTTCTGAACCTATAGGTCTGTGTATTTCAGAAGCCTCAGGTACAGTGAATGTGGGCAGAGAGATGGCAGGAGAATGTAGGTCCCTCCTGGGATAGCAGGATGCTCAGGGCAGCTTGGCTTGGCCAAGAGGGCTCAGAGAGCAGTAAGATGGATGGGGGAAGGTAAGCTTACCTGTATGTTTCAGGCGTCTCAGGTCTGATGAAGGCAGTGGAGAGAAACCAGGAGAATGGAGGTTCTCTTGGGGTAGCAGGCTGCTCAGGGCAGTTTGGTTTGGCCCAGAGGGCTCAGAGAGCAGGGTTTTATACTTTTAGAAAGAGAAAAAGTTAAAATAACAAATACCATATTTACAAAGATAATGTAGCATTGTATTTTTATACTGACTTGTTAAAATAGTAAAAATTGACTGAATTTTGTTCTTAGTACTCACATTATCCTTTAAAAATGTAGATGAATATAAGGCATCTGGTAGGTCAGTTTGATTTGTTTTACTGATTCTAGTTTTGTTGATCACAGAGTACACTTCCAAGTTAGGAAGTATGACGTGTTCAAATGACATATAATTGACATATAATATTTCCTTTGTGATATAATATTTCAAGTACTTAAAAGCAAATGAAAAGTTAGTGATATATTATATATTTTATATTGCTTCAATTGCTACAAAGGTGAATAAAATTTCAAAGATCTACAAAAATGTCCAATATAAAGCAATTTTCATGATATTATATGTGAATTATATGTCACACACACACACTCACACAGCTTGTTTAAGATGGAAACATAGAATGGAGAAATGTTCTGCTCATTAATAACAGACCAATAACATGCTAAACATTTAGAAGATTACTAACGAGAGAGTTGTGGATGTGCTTTAACAGTCTGTTGTAAAGACATGGCTCAAATGGGAGGATGTAGCAAGACCAATTTATAGAGAAAACTTTTAGGCTGGGCTTGATGCAACACACCTATAATCATGGCCCTCTGTAGGTCAATACAACAGGATGTGGAGGTCAAAGTCATTTCACCATGAATCTAACAGTGAAAATTTTTTGCTACATGAAACCTCACAGGAAGGATAAGTACTCAAATCTATTCTGCCACATAAACAATGCTGAATGATGAAACATTTTTAATCAGATGAACTTTTATTATATTTTGCCTTTTTGACACATTATGGTTTATTTTATTATATTTTGCCCTTTTGGTACATTATGGTTTATTTTTGTCACTTTAAAATATTTTATTTCCTATTTTAATAATTCTTATATATTCTTCCAAAGTTTCACACATGTGCGTAATGTATCTTGAACATACCCATGCTTCACTTCCTTATTGAACTCCCTCACCCATGGCCCCAACAAATCTCCCTTCTAACTTCTGGTTCTCCTATAATTATTTATGTATTTACTTTGACCCAGTGAATTCAATTAGTACTGTATATACATACATGGTTGTGGGGCCATCCACTAGGGCATGAGGAACCTGCTAGTTCTGAACGAAACTGATTTTGCCTTCTTCAACAGCCATCAGCTGTAAATAACTCAGGAACCCCTCACCCCATATATGATGGACTGTTTAACTGGCTTAATCTTGTGGAGGCCTTGTAGTGGTAGGCTGCTCAGGGTTCATATGTGCAACATCCATGGCACAACCCAGAGGAGACTTCACTCTTCTCATCTTTCATCTCTTATGTTTTACTTTTTTTTTTCTAGCTCTAGTCCATAATGTTCCCTGAGCATTTAGGGTGCAGATTGATATTAGATGTCCTATTTATAGTTGAACATTCACAGTTTGTATTATTGAAATTTTTATTCCATAACCCATGTCTTCTGGGAACAGGACTATTCACAAATGTGGGGGACTTCTATACAAATGGCTTAAAAAACTATAGTGTTAAATTAGCTTACAAATCAGTTAGGCTTTATAAGGCTTCTACACACATCCTTAGGCTTGGTTAACTGATCCTCATTATTCCCTCTCTCTGTCTCCATCCCCTTGAACTTTTTGCTCCTTGCAGTCTCCTCTTGTTCTAGCATACTTATTATTTACTGTTCTTCTTACTATATTTGTTTTACCTGACGTTCCAGTTTGTTTTCTATTGCTGTGATATAAAACCATGTCCAATAACAACTGGGAGAAGAAAGGGTTATTTGGCTTACAACTTCTAACCACAGCCCATTACAGGAGGGAAGTCATGGCAGGAACTCAAGGCAGGAAACTGGAGACAGGAATTGAAGTAGAGGCCATGGAGGAATGATGCCTACTACTTTGTCCTTATACCTTGCTCAGTTTTCTTTCTTATACAATCCAGAATCGTGTGTCAAGGGGTCAACTGGGTCTTCCCACATCATTAATCAAGAAAATGTCCTATAGGCTTGCCTACTGGCCTATCTGATAGGGACATTTTCTCAGTTGAGTTTCCCTCTTCCAAGATAACACCAACTTGTGTCAAGTTGAGAAAATCTAGCAAGAGTTATTGATCCTTTGTTAACACACACATGCATCACTATTAAACCACAACGTTCACTTTCTTTTTTGTACTCAAGAGCTTATGTTAATATCACAATTTGCCAGGCAGTGGTGGCACACGCCTTTAATCCCAGCACTTGGGAGGCAGAGGCAGGTGGATTTCTGAGTTTGAGGCCAGCCTGGTCTACAGAGTGAGTTCCAGGACAAATAGGGCTACGCAGAGAAACCCTGTCTCGAAAAACCAAAAAAAAAAAAAAAAAAAAAAAAAAAGTCACAATTTAAAATAGTGCAAGTTTGAAAGTCCCAAAGTCTTTTTAAAAATTCAAACACATTAAAAGTTCATTCTCTTTCATATAGTCAACATGTTTTCAAAATTCTCAAGTCTCGCACCTGTAAAATCCTATTTAAAATACGTTACATACTTTTTATTGCAAAAGAGAATGATAATGGCAGTGTTGCAATCAAGTTAAAGAAAATCCAAACTCCAACACTGTAAATAATTCAGTATCCAGTATCTGGACTTTATTCACATTCCTGTGGGCTCCAAAAGTCCTGGGAGTCCCATTTTTTGTCTTTGTCATTTACAGTACATGTAGCATGTCTCATGAGCTGGGACTGGCTCTACTGGACCTGTGCTGCCTGTCTTTGGTGGAAAGCGTATAGTCCTAGCATCTCCAATGTCCTAGGTTCTCCATTGCAACTGAGGCTATACTTTCACCAACATCCTCTCCTGGCCTCTCCTCAGAGACCCTAATCCTGCCACATGTTCCCAAGTCTTAAACATGAGCCTTTCAATACTGGGGCATCCATTGCAACTGAAGCTGTACTTCACCAACAGCCTCTATTGACCTCTCAAAATGTGAAGACACAGGTGCTCTTCATGAGCCATTTCTATTTTATAACTATATTTTTTCGAACTGCTTATCATTACAGCAAGTGGGCACTGCCCACAGGATCACAGAGGCCATGCTGTCCCCAACCAACCTACTTAGTTCCCATAATTGCTTAGGGTATCACGGGAATGGAGCTGGGAAGCTCCTTCCCACGGCTTTGCTTTCAGGCCACAGGAAGAAACAGGCCCAGCCAGCAGTCAGTCCAGCTTTAGAGCGAAGGAAGGATGTGGGCACTGTGGCCCTGTGAAATGCATGTGGTCTAAGATCACTCAACAAAAGCAGAAGCCAGAGAGGTCATGGCTTCTGGGCTCAGAATCTGGCCTCTACACAGAGGTCCTGGTTCCTCTCCTCCACTGACTGCTAGGATAGTCGGGGTTAGCAGTACATCTGCAGCAGGGGTGTCCCTGAAGAGTCTGTGTCTGTGCCCTGGAACGATGAGTCTTGGCTGGCTTGTTGGAGGAGGAAGCAGAGGCTCAGAGAGGGGAAAGAGCTCATCCAGTATCTACAGCCAGGGAGAAGCCTGCTGAGATGAAAGAGCAGGGCTTAACACTGGTCAGCTATAACAGCCTGGCAAACCACTCTTGTTGTTTAAACTCCAGCTGTTCTCTGTAAAAGGGTAATGACCTTGCTCCTAGGGGTTGTGGAGGCCCAGAGGACAGCAGTAGAGATCATATAGGGAGCTTTTGTAGATGCAGGCTGGATGGCCTTTGGGCCACCTTACTCCCCAGATCACTTCTAGCTGTATTCTAGGAACCTCAAGTTAACCCAGCTTCCACAGTTGCAGTGGGTACACGGCTGCTCGGACCTTTTTCCATTTCTGATCCCATTCTCACCCATACCCCAAAAGAAGCTGGAAGGGCACCTAGTGTAGTTTCCCACTCTCTGGTCAGGTCAGGACCACACCTGGGGCTCCATATGGCCTCAGCTTCCTGGCGATGGCATCTGCGGTTGTCTTCTGGGGATCTGACTGTCAGTCAGTTTGTCCTGGCTGAGGCCAGAGCCCACCATGATCTCATGGCCACTGTTTGAGGGGGGCACAGCGGCAGGGGCAGTAGAGTGGGCTGAGCGCCCCTCCGAGGTCTGTGGGCGGGAGGGATTTTTGCGGGTACTGATGTAGATGATGCCTCACACCAGGCGGTCCTTGGTGTCTTGCTCATCCAGGTAGTAGTCCTGCCTGATGCTGCTGATCAGGTCTGAGATCTTTTTTTTCTTTTTTTTTTGAGGAGGGGTTGGTGTTCGAGACAGGGTTTCTCTGGGTAGCCCTGGCTGTCCTGGAACTCACTCTGTAGATCAGGCTGGCCTCGAACTCAGAAATCTGCCTGTCTGGGTAACTTTCCTGTGGTGGTTTGAATGAGAATGACCCCCATTTGCTTATCTATTTGAATGCTTCATCCCTGGTTGATGGGCTATCTACTATGAAGGATTAGATGTGGGCTGTTTGAAGAAAGTATGTCACTAGGGGTGAACTTTGAAGTTTCAAAAGCCAAATAAATAAGATGTGAACTCTCAGCTACTGCTCAAGCACCATACCCACCTGCCTGATGCCATGCCCTCCACCATGATATTCACAGACTCAGCCTCTGAAACTAACAAGTCACCAATTAACTTCTTACTTGTATAAATTGCCATTGCTCATGGTATTTCTTCACAGCAATAGAAGAGTAACTAAGGTATTGTCCCCTATCTGTGTAGTCAACACTGGCTGAGAGAATCCTTCCTAGCTGTCTGACTAACTGAGTGGCAAAATGCTGAGGTGGGGATCAAAGAGGAAGCCAAGACTATAGCTAAGTGGCTTGGGGTGCCTCAAGGTTTACACTTACAGAATCCAGTTGTGGAGGTAGATGACCCTGACCCTTGGGCATGGCTACCAAGTTCTTTACTGTTCCATGGCTATTAAGAGACACCATGTCCAAGGAAATTCTTAGGGACAAAACATTTAATTGTGAGCTTGTATACAGTTTTAGAGAGTTAGTCCATCATTATCATTGCAAGAAGCAAGCATGGCAGAATGCAGGCAGGATCTAGAGCAGAAGCTGAGAGCTACCTCCTGGTCCACAGACAGAGAACAACAATGGGCCTAAGGTGGGCTTTCGAAGCCTCAAAGCCTATCCCAAGTGACACACTTCCTCAGCAAAACCACACCTCCCAATCCTTCTCAAGTAGTGCTTCTTTCTGATGATTAAGCATCCAAATATATGGCCTTATGGAATTTTTCTTATATAAACAACCTCACACAGTTTCTTGGAGTGTAAACTAATGAAGCCATTATGGAAATCAGTTTGGAGGTCTCTCAAAAACCTAGGAATAGCCAGGCAGTGGTGGCACACGCCTTCAATCCCAGCACTTGGGAGGCAGAGACAGGCGGATTTCTGAGTTCGAGGCCAGCCTGGTCTACAGAGTGAGTTCCAGGACAGCCAGGGCTACAGAGAGAAACCCTGTTTTGAAACACCAAAAAAAAAAAAAAAAAAAAAAAAAACAACAACTAGGAATAGATCTACCATATGAACTAGGTGTACCACTCTTAGGCATATACTCAAGGACCTTTATATCTTATTATAGAGGCACTTGTTCATCCATACATTGCTGTTCTATTTACATTATCAAGGGTATTGGATCATCCTAGATGTCTATCAACTGATGAATATATAAAGAATATTTCTAAGCTGTAAAGGCAAGTGAAATGAAATTTGCAGTTATAAGGATATAACTGGAAAACTACACTAAGCGCAGTTATTCAACCCTCAAATAACAAAGAACTCATATTCTTTCTCATCTGAGGGATATATCTTCAAATTATTTATGTATACAGGGACTACTTATGGAAACTAACAAAATAGAAACAAGTCATTGGCAAGGGTGGTGCACTTAACGATACAGATAATAGGATATAGGTGAAATTTTAAAAAAGAGGGGAATACAGGAAGCAGAGTAGTTCATGTAGATAGTAGAGTGATGGTAATGGTTAAATATGGGACCAAGGAAAGATGCAATCCAGGTGTGCTGGTTCGGTTTTTGTCAATTAGAGTTGACACAGCTAGAGTCAAATTGGAAGAAGAACCTCCAACTGATTGGCCTGCAGGTAAGCCTGAGAAACATTTTCTTGATTAAAGATTGAAATAAGAGGCGCAACCCTACTGTGTGCAGTGTTGTCCCTCAATAAACAGCCTTGAATTGTATAAGAAAGGAGACTGAACAAGTCATGGAGAGGAAAGGGCTAAACAGTGGCTCTCTGTGGCCCTTGCCTCATTTCCTGTCTCCAGTCTTCTCTGTTCAAGTTCCTGCTTTGAGTCCCTGTCCTGTCTCTCCTTGGTGATTGACCGGGACTGGCATTTGCAAGTCAAATAACCCTTCCTCCTCAGGTTTCTTCCCATCATGCTATTATAATCACAGATATAGAAAGCAAACAAACACAAAAATTGGGGCCATAGACTGTGTCACCCAGGTAGCCCCTTGAATCAGGTAACAAAGGTAGAATGCATGAACCCTGTCATTATATCTCTGCCCCCACCACCATGGCTGTGTACCTGGAGTGTCCTCTGCTAGTCTCCCCTCTCACCCTTCCCCAACTCTACACGCCAGGCCTGCCAAGAGATCTAATTGCTACCTACAATTGGAGGAGCTAGACTGCCTACAACCAGTTCAGAGCAGCAGTTGAGTACTTAGGGGAGGGTCCATTAACCTCTCTAACCCCTTCTTCCAGAGAGAGAACATCAGCACTCGCCAAGCCAGGCTGTGGTCATCTTTAGAGAGCAGTCCCAGCTGACTCCTGAAGATCACATTAGTTTGTCTGGGAGAGTGGTACGATAGCCATCTTTCCTCTCCTTCTTTAACTTCTTGTCTCTGCTAGGGAGGCTTCTCTTGCAGAACTGTACTTAGGAAAACGCCCTGCCTGACAGTGTCAAGCAGCAGCGGAATACGGCTCCTGCCCTCACTATCTCTGCTCCAGTGCTTGTCCTTGTCCTTCAGTCCTTATCTGGTGGACAGGACATGAAACAAACTTTCTACTCAGCTGACCAAGCCAGAGTCCACCATGGTCATACCCTGTGGAGCCTCCTTTATGCTGTATCACTGCCCCTTGGGGTGGGTGTGGTATAATCTTGGTGGACTCCAAGGATGGAAAGTATACAAGCTCTCCTTTGGATTGTACAGTTTCTAAGGAGAGAGCTCAGGCACTGAGAAGCTAGAGAGGCAGGTAGGAGCTCAGACTGGAGGACAGGCTAGGACAAGAAGAGGAGACTTAGAGAATGCTTTTATCTAAAAGACCCAGTGGGGAGCCCTTCTGACTCAGAGAAGCTGACCTAGTGATCCTGTGAGGAAGCAGAGCCTAGGTTAAAGTGCAGCCCAGGGGGTGGGGTGGGGGATGGGATTGCTCCAAGGAACATCAATCCTCCCAGTGCTCCTTTGCTCTTATGGGATGCCTCAAGACCCCCCCCCCCCACCTCTTGGAATTAGGGGTCACCTCAAACAAATGGCTCTCATTACTGTTTTGTAAAGGAACAGGAAGAAAGGATATTGTGGCTGTGGGGTTGGAAGCAGGGACAGAGAGAAGGACCTTACTGGGAGAGTCCCTAAGATATGAGGACAGGTGAATCTGTTGTGATGGATCCAGGGTAGATAAAGGGCCTCTGTCCCCAGTAGCCTAAGCAGTAGGACAGCTTTTCTCTGGGATTGTTTATGTGTCAGACTTTGGTGTCTCACAGTGAAGTAGATATTGACAGGATCTATAGAAGCATGAGCTAAAGGCCTTTGAGAGACAGTGTAGTGGCTTCTCCCAGTTGTCAACTTGACTATATCTGGAATGAACTACAGTCCAGAATTGGAAGCCTCACCTGTGTTCCAGATCTTGAGGCTGGGAGATACAAGTTTCTGACCTGGATCTTGGCTTGGAGATCTTGAGGCATAGTGGCTATGAATCCCAGGAGACTAAGGCAAGGAGATCTCTGAGTTCAAAATTATCTGGGACAAAGCAAGTCCCAGATCCAGGTGTGGTGGTATATACCTTTAACCTGGACCACACCTTCTGCTGAAGACCTACATAAGTACATTGGAAGAAGGAAGATTCACTCTTTGTCTGCTTGCCTTGTGGGACTGAGCAACTGCTAGATCCTGGGACTTCCAGTCACAGCTGCTACTGATTATTGTTTGGGAGTTGGACTACAGAATGTAAGTCATCAACAAATTCCCTTACTATGTAGAGACTACCCATAAGTTCTGTGACTCTAGAGAACCCCAACTAATACAGACAACAGCTTGTGGGCTCCTATGCCAGTCCAGTTGGGACCTAGTGGGGGGACATCACCACCTTGGATTGCCTGGCATTTAGATGGCCATAGAAGCCACATGGAATGTAGGTAGACAGACAAATAGGAAAGAGCTTGGCTTTAGCAGAGGGATTTTTCTGCCCCTCAGCAGCTCTGCCATCTCTGTAAAAAGATATGTGACTCACCAGCCTGTGCTCCACTAAAGAGAGCAATGGAACTGACTCAGACTCATCCTGCAAAAGCATCAGGTCTCCCCACTACTTCAACCCTGCACAGCCCACACAGTAAGTAGATCAGGGCTGTCTGATGGAAAAGCCTTGCACCCCAAAGCTCTCCAGGCTTCAGCTTTTCAAGCAGTCTGTACTTCCCAGTTGTTTACTATCTCTTACCTAGGTGTCTACCTAAACAGAAGTCTTTATTGAATGCCTCCTGGCTCTACACCTCACTGTCCCTCTTAGGGGCTGTATGGTCAGAACTTAGCCAGTATGAAAGGAGGAAAGGAGTTTGCATCTGCTACAGTTGTCTCGATCTTGGGAACAGTCTGCATTCTCAGTTTGGGGTTAAGTTTTATATACTGCTCACCTGATCTCATCTTATGAATTTACTGCAATGATCTACAGAAAATCCAAGTTTTGCTGGAACAGGCAAACTGCTACTGTGACCCAAAGCCCTCAGAAGGCTATCAACCTAATGCAGAGCTCTCTGGCTACATCATGCTTCTGTGTGATGGTCTCTATCACTATTCCCTCCCTCCTTCGGGAATAGGTCCCAGAACAGGGAACGTGGCTCAATAGGTAAGAACACTTGCTGCTAAAACATGAGGACCTGAGCTTGAATCACTGAACACCATGACAAAAGCCAGGCATGGCTGCACACAGGCTTGAAATTCCAGCTCTGGTCAGAGGTCAGATACAGAAGGATGTCTTGGATTTTTCTGGATTTCAGCTAGGCTTTAGTTTCAGTGAGTGACCCTAAGTCGAGAAAATAAGCTGCAGAGTAATGGAGCAGGACACCCATTGATATCTTCTGACCCATGAAAGTTTGCATCATCTAAAGAAATGTTGGCTTAGACCTAGGCCCCTGGCTATAATTTCCTAAGTGCTATTTTTCCTAGGTTTGGTGGGCAAAAACTGGAAGGTTCTGCCAAGGAGCTAATATAGCCCCTCCCAGACATCCAAATAGTATGAAATCTGTACATCATAGGGAGGTTGTCATCGTGGAGAAGATAAAATTATGTGGCTGACCTATGGTCTTTGTTGGTGACACTCGTATCTTAAATTTGTTAAGTTTTTCAATTTTTAATGCTTGATCTTATTATTTGTTTGCTTTTAAATTTTTTTTTAATTTATTTTTTTGAGACATGGTGTCTTTGCATAGCCTTGGGTGTCTTGGAACTAGCTTTGTTGACCAGGCTGGCCTGCAACTCACAGAGATCTGCCTGCCTCTGCCTTCTTAGTGCCAGGATTAAAGGCATCCGCCACCATTGCCCAGCTTAAGTTTTTATTTATTTATTTATTTTTTAATTTGCAGTGCTTTTGATGGACTCCAGGGTCTGCTGTGCAACCCTGCCCCTTCCTCCATCTCCGCAAGGCACAAATACTCTTCCCCAACTCCCCAACTTTATCAGCAGCCTTTGTCAGTAGATTAGGAGTTCCTGGATTTTGTACTTCGGCCCTTCGTGAGGCAAAAGCCTTGCAATCACGGGACTACCTCAGTTACTCAGTTACTGCAGTTCTTGCGGTCACGTGCTAAGATGCACGTGGGAGCATGCGCAACTCCTCCCCCAAGACCTCAGAAGCTGGCTAGAAATCCCTGCTCGCTTGGTTCAGACAGTCACATGACGGTTCTCTTCCTCTCAACATCAAGAATCAAGCTAGGCCCTTTCTGTGTTTGCTGTGAGCCGCACAGGGTCTCCACAGGCCTTCGGAGTTGTCCTTGTTCTCCCTAAGGACAAAGCTTGATCAGACTCTGGCTTTTTCCAGGAAGCATTAAGGTACTGCATGCTGACCGTCCACGACCACTTTTCTGGTAGGAGGCCCACCAGCTGCTATCTGGGATTTTACTCAGGGTACGCAGCAGGGGTCTGGTGGGGTGGGGTGGGGGTGGTGGTAGCTTTAAGGTGTAACAAAGTAGCTGCTGCCCAGCAAGGAAGTCTAAGGAGAGGGCTTTCTGGCGGTGGCCAAACATTGAAAAGCCTGACCCAGAACAATGGGTTTGGGAAGTCTTCATCTGATCCTGGACTCTCAAGAGGTGCAACAAGGGCAAATGGGTGGAGCTGGACAAAGGGATTAAGAATGAGCAGCAACCATGAGGGTTTAAAGACTGACATTCATTTCTGCAAGGCAGGACTCTTCAGTGAGAGTAGGACCACCCTCCCCTTCCTTGTCCCCCTGCTTGTGGTCATCGGCCAGCTAGATTTTTCTGCTTGTTCTGTAGTGAGATCATGCCCTCCCTCCTCTGCCAGTCATCTGGCCAGTTTCTTATCTGGCCTGTTTCTTTCAAGGATATCAGAGACTTCCTATTAGCCAGTTCTCACACAGTTGATTTCTGAATGCCTTCTTCATTTTTCTGCAGCCTCTGGGTTTGCTGCTGTGCTCTGGTTTCTTTTCTCCCCGAGCATTGCCTCTGGGATGAGCAGTTATCCGGATACAGGAAGTGATCAGAGGACAGAAAGTTGACAAAGGAGAGAGGGGACTTTTGTAAAGTTTGAGGTTTCAACAAACTTGTCAACCTGGAGACAAAGTACATATTCTTCACCATCGTGAAGGTGACAGTAAATGAATAAAGCTGAGTAAGGAGCCACATGGTGCTTTCCTTCCTGGGGTTGAGAAATGTACTTTCCAGGAGATTAAAGTGACATCTTGTATGACAAAATTTAAGTAATCTATTTTCCTCCTATTTCTCTCGTTCTAAGCTTTATCGGAAGACTACAAAGGCCAAGAGACAAGAAAGATGTGCTCTAATGAAAGGAAGCAGGGCCCCTTCAGATACACAGGTAAAGACACCCCCATTCCCTGGTAATGGATTCCTTTTCAAGGAGTCTCTGGTATATTAATGTTTTCTGAACATATTTTGAGATGGCATGAATTTATTTTTCTACCCATTTAATTTATGTCTGGTGTTTACTAAGGACAGTGGGATATATGTATAACAGCTGTAATTGTTCTTTTTGCCATTAACTTACTCATTTGACATTTTATCTTAGTATTCAGTGATGTCTCTCAATAGAATCTTTTCAATTTTTCCTTCTTCACAGATAATTCCAGACTATAAGGATAATTCTAGAATAGTTGAGTGGAAATTCACAGCCTCATTTGTAAATCATAAAAGGGTCATCTCCTTAAGCAAGTGAAGTACCCCACTATTGAAAGCAGGGTACCACTGATGTGCCAGGCTGAGAAGAGGCAGTACCTCTCACCAAGTCCAAATAACTCATAGGCTTTCCATACTGTCTTATTATTGAAAAGCTATCACATACCATGCCTCTTTTGAACAGCAAGCAGTACCTTAAATTGTTCTGTAAGTTCCCTTATTTCAGAAACATCAAGATATTGTGCTTTCCACTTACAGAGGCATCTGAATAATGCTGTATTTATAGGCACCTCTCAAGTCTCAGTGGATCATTTCTCAGTGTGCCTGTAAGTCCTCAGCCAGTGCAAACCATACACAAGATGGTAGCTGACTGTGCCTGAAGAATTCTTACTGAATGAAGTAGAGATCTAAACTAATGGAGTAGGCACAATCTAGACCAGGATCGTTCAGTGTGCTACTGGCAGAGAGACCCCCAGAGTCTTACAGCACACCACCATAAATAGCACCCACCCACTCAGTGCAGTTTAGAGACAGATGTAGTCATGGCCCTGCTAAAGCCCCGGCAGTGAAAGAAAGGTTGTTGTAAATTAAAGCCTGGCAAAGCCCGAGGGTAAGTAGACTAACTGATTAATCAAATATTTTAAAATTTCCATTCATTTTTTTATTGACGCATACCGATGTGTGCCTGCCTGCCTGCCTGCCTGCCTGTCTCTGTGTTTACCCCGTGCTTGCAGGTGTCATCAGAGGCCAAAAGAGGGTGCCAGGAGCTGCAGTTTACTGATGTGGATTCTGGGAACCAAGCCCACATCCTCTGCAGAAGAAGCAAGTGCTCCTAAGGACTGACTGTCTGTCTGGCACCTAACTGCTTTTTTTTTTTTTTTTCTTGCTGCCTATCACTTTTGACTCTGGTGGCCTCAACACTAGCCAGCTGTAGGGCACCAGGGCATTCTGGAAGTGTATGGACACCAATATGAACTTCGTCCTCAGTGTCCCTTTCTGTAGAGTCCCTCTGCAGCTGTTCAGTGTATGTGCTCTGTATTCTGGGAATTACCATAGAGGGTCTTGCAGAAGATAGGATCTGAACTACAGTCATTAGGCAGCTCAAATTTTCCCATTCCATGGTAGAAGTGTTTTGGAAGTAGTCTTGGGTTCCACACAATGGTTCAGAATCATCCTATTCCTTATGTGGACACCATACATCTAGAACTTCTGGACTTTTGTTGGGTTTCTCACTGTCTATTATTTCCTTCAGTCCACCACAATTCTCAAGTCTTTCTGGAGTCACAGGTGAGATACGTAGTTTCAGGCTCCCAGGAATAGGACAGACTGCCTTTTGTCTCTACTATGCCATCTCCTGTCCCTACCCCATCTCCAACTTAAAATTTTGATGTTTTCTTTCGGTTTTTGAACTTTTAGGAAAATGATTTGGTTTGCTAACATTTACCTAACGCCACCTATCACGTTGTCTTTAGTTGCTATTTTTTGTTTTGTTTTTGTTTGTTTGGATATCATAGGCTCACGGATCTTTAAGAGATGGGCTGCAACCCAGGACTTTGAGTAGTGGGATAGGCAAGATTTGACATTTGCCTTACAAAATGAAACACTCTTCCTGCTGTGTGGAAGACAGTGTCTGAGTAAGCCTGGGGGAAAAACAGCAAAGGTAGCCTTGGAGTAACCCAGGAAACAGCTTCAGAGACCTAGCCAGGGCAAAGGCGAGATGAGTTAGACGTTGGTGGGATTTTGAAGGCAGAGCCAGAAGAATTTCCTTAGCAGTTAGATGTAACCTGTGAAACAAAGACAGCAGGCCCATTGACCTGAAGGCCTATCCCAAAGAGTCTATTCATCTTTAGATTCATTGCCAGTGCTGACACAGGGAAAACACTGCAGTGTGTGACAGAAAGCTCCTGATAGTGGGTCACGTGATGAACACCCTGAAGTCTCCAGTAGAGTTTATCTGGGCTGTACTCATCATCAGTTTGTTATCAATGGACTCCAAGTGAGCTGATTTTTATCCATACATGTGTCTTGAGACAAAGTGAAATAATGGCAGGACACAATCTACAACTTACAAACCTAGAGAACCCTTCACTGTGAGGTGCAGGAGAAGGCTGGTCTCTGCTAACCTTCATATCCACCCCATGGGCAAATACACCAACGTCTCCTGCTGCTGGCACCTGGTGACTGACAGTACAAAATGCCTTTGTTGAAGGTACCCAAGGGGGACAGACAGGAGGCTATTGTTATTTCAAAAGATGAATACGACAGCCAACGAACAGAAAACAGAAAGCATTTCAAGTCTGCCACCCACTACTGAATCAGATGTACATCAGGAAAGCTTGGTGGGAGAGGTTTGGAGGGGGATGGGGGAGAAACAGCTCCAGGATGTGAATAGGTTTGAGCATATACAGCACAAACCTTCACCAACACAACTAGGGCTGCATTGCCCAACAAACTGATCCACAAGGTTGAAGATTCTCTATGCTAACAATGCTTCCTGTATCGAATGATCTAAATGGCATAAACAGAATGCCTCACCAAAGAACAGCCATACATGGCTTAACTGTCAGTTGCCTAGAAGCATTTGCGAACAGAGAATTTCAAGCTTGTGGAGCAGACCTCAACACTTAGCATATGTGCAATCCCCAACAGTAATTTCTGTGACTGTAATGGACTCAGACCAGGAATCATTACAGCCAAATCACAGTACAGTTGGAAAATGTGTTTGACACTCGCCATTCCAGTTTTTGTTTCAGATCTTTGTAACACAAGAGTGGGGTTTAGGAAGGTTAGTCTTCTGTACTTGAGCATATTGTAGGCTGGACAGAGAAAACAGGAGATCTGAATAGCTCAAACCCAACCATTGTGGATGGTAATCAGGTAATTTGGTGACAAGTTAATGTGCTACTGCCTTAGTCTCCACTGCCAGTAAAGCTTGGATATCAGCAACAAGGAAGTTTTCAGCTTGTTAACTGTGGTGATCAGTTCAATGAATTATTGGATGTTGCTGTGATGTGGGGAGGGTAGGACTCCAAGCCATTGTGTGGCTGCTAAATTAGAGAATCCTAGGACAAGGACAGGCTGGGTCAGCCTCTTAGTACGTGCTTTGTGCTTGGTCTACACCATGGGCCAAATATATCACAAATCCTGCTTTACTGACTCTAAAAGGGCCAAAATGGCCCCTTCTTCTTGTAAGCTATGTTTAGTGACTGTGCCAGGAGTTTGCCCACTGGGTTTTCGCAATTGGTCCTTTGGGGGAAACTGGCACTTTAATTACGCCTTCCCCCTGACGTTGTATGTGGTAGATGGATCACTGATGTGTCTTCCAAACTTTCATTGTTTCCCATTTCATAATATTATGATGGTAAAAGCTGTGTTCTTCTAGGAAGAAAGAAAAACAGGGTATCTTCCCTGGGCTATACTGGCAAGATGACCGATCATTATGAGCATACTGGGCACACAATTCTACCTTCAAAAGCCTGGAGTGATAGTGGAAATCTGGAGATGAGAGCTGTTCTCTGGAACCCATCAGTAAGACAGTAAGTTACCAGGCAGCCTGGTTAGTATAATAGGTAACAGTTCCCGGGACTGGGCAATTCCTTCACTTCCTTTGTGGTCTCCTCTCACTGGGAAACTGGAGATCTATTGCTCTGTGGGAGAGAGGCTGAGAAATTACAATTGTATCTGTGTTACCAGTGGTGGGAGGGTAGATGCATACAAGAAGTCCTTAGCATTTACTGGCACTCCCTATCCCTCTCATAGCACACCTTATGCTGGGCGCCGTAGGAGTAGAGAGGAAGAGCATGTGGAGGACCAAATCCATATCACAGTGTGGAGAGATGACAAACCTCCTAAGAGAGAAGTAGGGCAGTTCACAGAAGATGGAACACAGGGGAGCTGGTTCAAGGTCACGGTGAGTGTCTTGGTGACATCTGCATTAGACTTTTCTGAAATCCAAGAGAAAGAAGATCACAGTGAGCAAGGCAGGACAGTTTCCTGGAGGGAGAAGAGCTACTGTGTGGAGAGCTTGGGAATCTAGATCTGTGTTTGGCACAGGAACCCTGTCAGAAGTCTTGTGGAAGTTCTTGGTAGACGGTCAGGAAAGAACATTCTGACGGTGTCTGCTCTCCTCCAAGATTCCACAGTGTCTCTCTTCTCTCTTGTTCTTTATTTGTAAATTTAGGTTCCATGTGGGAGAAAGTGTGACAAGACACAGCTAATGAATTCAGTCCACAGCCTTTGTAGTGTGCCCTTCACACCGGTGGATGTAAGAGAAGATGGTGAAACCAGCTGGGATGGCTTGGAGGATTGACTGGGACTCCAGGCTCCTTAGGAGTTAGTGGCCTCTGACACTTTCACTTCTGCTTTGCCCTCTGTGTAGTTCCATTGTGACAAACACCGGATCCAGTTCTTTGTCCAGGATGCTAGCATTGCCTCTGCATTGAAGGATGTCAGCTACAAGATATGTAGTGAGGACTGTCAGAAGGTGTGTGCTGGTGGCATTCTTTGTACCTAGCCTTGACACACGCCATGGAATGGGAGCATTAGAGTTCCTGGGGTTCACTATGCCCCTCCTTCCCACAGATACCTATTTTTGTCAATCCCTCGGTTGCACCCTACTCTGTGCAGAATAAGTTCACAAGAGAACAAATGGAGCAGCTAAAGGTAAAGCATTTTGAAGGCACCGTGTGTACACTTCCCAGACCCAGGTCTCCCCTCATCCCAAGTCCATGATGTTCCCAACACCACAACCCACAACACCACAGAGTCAACTTTTCCATCTGTTTCTCTGCAGCTGACCATGAGGAAAAGATATGATGTTTCCCAGCATGCTCTGTGCCTCAAAAAGCTCCGCTTTGACCCAGGTATGGCTGATTTATGGATCTGCCTAGGAAGAAGATATACATGTGATAGCCTGGGGAGGGGGACTGTGCTGGGGCTGATTTCAGACAGATCCCTCTCTACCTTCTGATTCCTTTCTCTCCTCTTCCTGAAGACTTGATGAATCACAACATAGACATGATTCTGAACAGAAGAAGCTGCATGGCTGCCACCCTTCAGATCATCCAAGAGGATTTTCCTAAGGTATTGGTTGATGTTTGTGTGGAGGGCCAGAAAGCATGGGGTGTGGGGCAAGTATGTCTCCAAGACTTTCAACAGTAAAGATCACTCTAACTTTTGCTCCCCAAAGCTGTTATCCTTGAACTTGAGCAGCAACAAACTGTTCCAGTTAGATAGCCTGTTTGATGTGGTAAAGAAGGCACCCCAACTCAAGATCCTGAACCTCTCCAAAAACATGGTGAGAAGAAGAGATTGGGGTTAAGGATGGATAGTAGTGTAGGCTATGGTACTTGACAGCATTAGACAGGCAAACTGAACTGTGAGTGGGAGCAGGGAGGTGTGAGTTCTGAACTTCTAATGGCTGTCTTTGCCTGGAACACCTTTACCAGTTCTCTCTCATTTTCCTCAGCTAAGAACAGCACGGGAATTAGAGAAGATGAAAGGGCTGAAGCTGGAACAGCTGTGGCTGGAAGGGAACCCCTTGTGCAGCACCTTCCAAGACCATTCTTCCTATGTAAGGTACACACCTGCTAACCCCTCTTTTCCCTCACGGATACCAGGCCCCCTGGTGGCCTTAGAGACTCTCTGTGGGAGGAGGCAGCCCTGGTCTTCTGGAAAGACCACAGGGCCTGCTCTCTCCCCTGTCTCTGTACTCTGGGCTTTGCTCACAGGCTTCCTTTGCCACTATCCTGTCTGCCCCACCTCACCTAGCATGGGTTGTGTTTCACTTGTGTGAGTTTTCAGACTCCTCCAGAAGGCCCTCCTGAGCATCTCAACAGCAGCAGGCCTCCTTCCCAGTCCTGAGAGGAGCCTTCCGATCTTGTTCCTGAATGGTCCTCTCATCTGTCCCAGGCAGATGCCCTAGAGGTTGTCCTACCCCAGCTGAGGGCTGAGGTCCTGGGTGATGCTGATGAGGACATCACTTCCTCTAGACTACTGCTGGGATCTCCATCTTCCTTTGGATCAAGGGACCTCTGCTCTCTAGATCAGGGATCTAGGAGTGGGCCATGACTGGGAAGCTGAAGGCTTCCTGGAGCAGGAGGGGAAGAGAGAGGGCAGAAGAGGTTGAGGAGAAAGAAGCCCCTGGCTTCCTAGAAGCCTCCTTCCCTCCTTCTTCCCCTACCTACCTATGGACCAATGCTCTTTGCTCATCATCCTACCTAGCTTATAAGAGGAGCTTTGGGTAGCCTGAAACAAGCAACTTGGTTCTTTGGAAAAGCCCATAGCCCAGCCATCACATGCTGAATTGAGGACTCACCCATCACTTCTTCAGCTTCTGGAAAATGGTTCTTGCCTCCAGGGAAGCTCTTAGTCCCCAGCTCACTCAGAGAGAAGTATTGGTTTTCATGCCAACCTCAGTAGCATGCATGTTTTCATTGCTGCTTTGGGTCCCTGGGCTAGCCAGGTGCCATGAAGGAAAGCATAGCAGCAGGTGAACCCCTTTGTCCCCTGTTATCCTGACCTACTACACCAGACTAGACAGAACACTTCTCATTCCATTTGTATTGCCTCCTCTGTCTTCTTTTCCTCTTCTCATCCTGTCTCTCACAAATCTCCCTTGCCCTTTCACTCCCTTTCTGTCACCATCTACCACCCCACTGCCATCTCCTTTCTCTTTCCTGATTCCTGACTGTCCCACCTTAATCTCTCAGCATCTTAAAGAATCCTGAATACTTTTCAAAGTGACAGAGCCTTCTGTGGAGATGAGGAAGAGAAGGGAGGCAGGTAGTGGAGGAAGCCCTGGAGACTGGGTTCTCATTGTGCTTTCTTGTGGCCCTGGAGAAGGGGCCAGGGTGATGTAGGTAGAAGCTACTCAGGGGTCTGGTGGTGGGGAACAGGCTGGAAGAGAACTGGAGAGGAAACCAGTGGAAAGCAGGGGAGAAATGCTGCCCACATCTGAACTGTCAATCACTTCTGTGGCTTTTGTTTTTTGAGCAGTGCAGTCCTGGACTGTTTTCCGGAGCTGTCATGCCTGGTATGTTCCTACCTTCATCACTGTCTCATCTTCCTCACATGATTGAGCTCCACACTTAATCCTAGCCCATTTGTATCTTGCCTAGATAATGTGTATGCCTGAGACAACCATCCATTTTCAATGGCATGGGTTCTAAAAATGAAAAATAACCTGAATGTTGTCCCATAATACACACGAACCAACCACATGACCCATATAGACCCCCACACAGAAACATTCCTGCAAAGCACATATGATAGATGATTACAGAACCCCATAATTCAGACACCCACTATAATCTCATAGCCCAGGAAATTTCCTAGCCACTTTACACCTGGTCTCTGACTCAAGGTTACCCCCTTGGGTCTCTTCATCTCCATGGATAAGTAGGGATACCTCCCTGGCATGCATTCCAGACGCCTCCTCTTTTTCTTCTCCTCAGGATGGCAGGAAGTTAACACTTCCAACTGTAATGGACATTGAAGAACACCAGTTAATGAAGCCCTGCAAGGTGGGCAAGAAGGACTAAGAGAGATTTATGCTGTTGCCTGTGAAACTTAGTAGATGCATTGTCTAAAATGGCTTTGTATTCTAGGACATCTTTAAGGGTTCAGAGGCCATAAAGAATCAAGTACAGCAATTCCTGAGAGAGTAAGTGTGCATGGGACCTTGAAAAAGGGAAGGGGTTGGGCCACCTTAGCATGGATCTGCTCAGAGGCCTTTTCAGGTCACATCTGGGGTCCAGACCGCTGAACTAGCTCCTTCTACCCATCTCCACACCACAGGTATTACTTGATTTACGATTCTGAAGAGCGACAGGATCTCCTGAGCATTTACCATGACCAGGCCTGCTTCTCCCTGACTATTCCCTTCAACCCCAGCGACCCAGATCTGTGAGTATCACACCTCATGCTCTGTTCTGGAGCAGTGTGACTCCACCTCCCACTCCCAGCACCAAGTAGACACAACTGACTCCCAGGAAGCATCTGCACTGGCTGGACCCCTCCTCTAGGACTCTTTTCTTCTAGGAATAGCATGTGTGGGTACTTCAAGGATGAAAAGGATATGAAGAATTCCAAGGAGTTCTGTAAGTGTGTGCTGAGGAAGACCCTATAGAGTCCATGAACTCTGGGTGTGAAGGAGTTAACCACAGGGCATAATAGACTTTGGTTTTTTTTTTTCTACTCTGTAGACATTCAGAGGCAGCTGCTGAAGTATACAAAACAAGACATTGTGGACTGTCTGAGGGCATTGCCCAAAACCCTGCATGCCTTCAGCTCTTTCCAAGTGAACATTTGTTTCCAGATGGTGAGCAATAGCTTCTGCCTTGAGGCATGTTCCTACATGGTTAGAAAGTTATACCAGACCCTACGCCTGTCTGTACCTTCTTCCCTTTCAGGAAACGATGCTCTGCTTCTCTGTTAGTGGGTTGTTCAAGGAAGGTAAGTGCTTGTAGAATCCTCTCTCCAGATCCCTTCTTGCTTCCTGACCTAGATGTGCATCTCTGAGAATTCCCCCAGCTCCCCTCCTTGTGTGCCTTCCCGTGTGTTCTCCTGCATGAAGACCATCCTGGTCTGACAGAGGTCTGTGCCTCTCTGATGCACAGCTCCTGGGTGAGGGAGAGCACTTGGCCTGCAGGGTTTGTTGGCTGTCATTCCAGATCCTTACTCTGTGACTTTGGACCAGTTGCTTAGCCTCTGCATTTCCCTGTTTGCAAATGGTGCTAATCCCCCCCCCCCACTCCAGACAGATGTGAATTAGAGCCCAAGTGAACATTGGAAGTTATTTTTCACAGGGTCCAGAATGTGGCAGGAGGCCCATAAACATGAGTGGATTATTCCCCTTGTTGCCCCAAACCCCATTTCCACCTCAGACCCCGACTCCAAGCCAATAGTTGAGTGGTCTTGGGCCCTTTCATCATAAGGCCCTGACTGAGGAATGTTTCATGAGGGTGCAAAACATGTGTAACTGTAGTAAGGATGCTTTATTTTTCTTGTCCACAAAGTGGAGTGCAGCTCCCAGGAATGCATTCGTGCCTTCATGAGGATCTTCATTGCTATCTTTGGCAAGAGTTCAAAGTGAGTGCAATATTGTGGGTGGAAATCCCAAAGAGGTGGATCCAAAGAGCTGTGTAGCCTAGCAGTTAAGATGAGAGGCACCAGGGTTGGAATATCAGTTTTCTTCCTGACCCTAACAGTCACTGTCACCTTGGACCAATTAACTGATCTCTTCAAGATACTCTGATTTTTCCTCCAAAAATGGAAATGAGGGTAACCAGGTTCTTTTTCTCTTGTGTAGATTAAATGTATGGGGATTAAGTGTCCAAATCCAATGAAGCTGGTAGACAGTCCCTCCCTTGGAGGAGGTATGGGTGGGTACCAGCAAAGGATTTCACTAGGCAGACTAAGCTGGCACATAGGAGGAATCCAGTTGCTAAGTGTCAGGGTTAAAGAGGATCCTGTCTGGGGCAATGGGAGTGTGGGTGGAGTATCCTCTCTTCCAGTTGTCTGAGGGACTGATTTTCCTCCAGCCTGTGTATTGTGAATGACCAACTTTTTGTGAGGAATCCAAGCCCTGGTGAGATCCAGAGTGCCTTTGCCATTCCCTCACCTACATCAGACTCCAGCTTCAAACTCATCCTTTCTCAAGAGCAGCAAAGAATGGTGCAGACCTTCTCCATCCAATCGGGGATGAAACTTGAATGGTCTCAGAAGTAAGTTCGTGCTATAAATGTGGACAGGGTGAGAGTTGGGCTGGGGTTGGAAAAGAATAATGGAATCTCACACAACATGTAAAAAACAAACTATATTTTTACATCTGCCCTTTAAAAAATGAGGGGGGGAACCCACTGAAAAAAATTATCATTTTGTAATAGTGTAGGTAAAGAATTTTTAAAGATAGTCCGCATCTCAAATAGCATTACATTCCACTTGGAAAATTCAAAGGAATTCATTACATTAAACCCATAAAACTCATAAGCAAATTCAGCATGGTTGCAGGATATAAGATTAATATACAGAAATTAATCGCACTTCTGTATACTTGTAGTTAATAGTTAAAGAGTGAATTTAGAACAGCAAGACCATTTAGAACAGCATCCAAACAAATAAAACACTTCAGCACAAATATAACAAAAGAGAGCAGGGAAATGTGGCAGTGTGTGAAATTGCTTTGCTGTACATATGTCTGGACCACATGGATGGCTCTATGGTTTCCACACATGCCCCATTGTACTCACGCTTCTGTATTCACTGGAGCATGTGCCTCTGTGTGCTCATCTTCCGACATCTACCCCCATGCAGCATACATGCAGCTCATACTCTCATGTCTGAAAAATATGTCTTAAAAAATGAAAGATGACCTAAATCATGGGTAAGGAATTTTCATGTTCAAAGGTATGGCAATGCCAATACTGTCCAGAGTAATCTTTACTTTCCTTGAAATTCTGCTCAAAGTACCAAATGATTTCTTTGCAAGAATTGAGAGAGAGGGTCTAAAGATTTGACTTAGCACCACTAGATACTTTTCCTGAGGATCTGGCTTCAATTCTCATCACCTTTTTACAGATAACTGTCATTCTAGTTCCAAGGGCCCAACACCCTTTTATAGCATTAGTGGGTACTTGCAGGTTAATGATGCATAGACATACACACAGGCAAAACACCCATATATGCATAAAATAACTTTAAATTCAAACAGTTTTCAATTGACAAGGTGATCCTGAACTTCATGTGAAAATACAGTAGGACCTGCATTGACCCAAATGACATTGAATGTAAAGAACAAAGTTAAAAGAGGCACACTTCCCAATTTAAAACCCAGCTGCAACACTACATTGATTAAGATTATGTGGTGCTTGCATTGGTACCACAAGATTATTAGGCACAGTATTATTAACACACTGATGGTTAGTTGATTATGTTTTACCAAGACAGTCCTACTATCATATTTCCACAGAGACTAATATTATCTTTTGAACATAGGGCACTGAGAGAACTGGATGCTGACTTTTAAAACAGAGAATTTTGACTCCCTACACACATCCACCACCCTGTGAAAACACTGGCCATGCATAGTCTGAGAATCCAAAAATTAAGTGTTATCCCAACTACAATGCCCAAAGAACAAAACATAGATATAAATCTTTATGGCCTTGAATTACTCAGCCAAATATTGTCTGTGACATGAACACCTCAAGCAGCTAAAGAAAAGCTGACAAATTGGACTCTTTGGGAAATCAGTGCATTAACAGTTGCTGTCAGGGAAGTGCAAAGACATGTTACAGAATGAGAAAAAGACATGCAGATCACATATCAGATAAGAACACAGGAAGAACACTTAGTAAATGACTCAAAAAGGCAAACAACACAACTGAGAGTGGGAAAAGGATTTGAACAGATATTTGTTTCTCTGAAGACGATATACAGTGGCTAGCAAGCATGTATTATTTTTTCTCTTTGTTATTAGTCATTAGAGAAATGTAAATCAGAATGTCCTGGTTCATCTTGAGTGTTACCTTTGTTGGATTAAGAGATGCTTAGTTTACTAAATCACAGACACACACACATACAGAGAGAGAGAGAGAGAGAGAGAGAGAGAGAGACAGAGACAGAGACAGAGAGACAGAGAGAGAGACAGAGAGAGAGACAGAGACAGAGACAGAGAGAGAGAAAGAGAGAGAAAGAGACAGCAAGACAGAGATAAAAATAGGGAGAGAGACAGGGATGGGGAGAGAGTGAGATTGGGAGTACGGGTAGGGGTGGGTTCTCTCATATCATTCCTCAAAATGTTAAACATGGAGTTGCCACATGGCCTAATAATTCCACTACAAAGTACAGGCTACAAAGAACAAAAACTTATTTAGTCTAAAACTTGTATGTTCATAGCACTGTTATTTACAGTTGGCAAATATCTCAACTCTTTTCTCCAAGATGAATGAATAAATAAATATGGAACATATCACAGTAGGTTATTGTTCAGTCATAAAAGTGAATATGGACCCTACATGTGGTCTGACATGTGAAACTTGGAAATAATTGGACTAGGTGAATGAAGCCAGTCACCTAAGACTGTTTTATTTATTTAAGATCGTTTAGTAGGCCCTTGGTCCTGTGAAGGCTTGATGGATGCCCCAGTGTAGGGGAATTCAAAGGCAGGGAGGCGGGAGTGGGTGGGTGGGTGGCCATAGAAGCAGGGGGAGGAAAATGGGATAGGGGGGTTCCAGAGGGGAGCCAGGAAAGGGAATAACATTTGAAATGTAAATAAAGAAAATAACCAATAAAAATATTTAGGGTGGGAAAATTGGTAGCAATTGAAAGCACAGTAGAAGTTGCCAGGCACTGGGTAACATGGGAGAGTAGGGACTGAGCTCCAGCTGTTAGAGAGTTTTCTTTTGCAGCAAAAGAGCAGTTTTGTAACTCGTTGGGGTTGGCAGAGAGTCTTGTGAATATACTAGAAAATGACTGAGAGAAGTGCCCATGAAATAGTAAACATCCTGAGATCTGTCATATATCTTAATTTTAAAACTATGGGAGAGAATTTTCTTTTTAATTTCTACTTATTTTCTTGAGCCTCTCTTTAAAAAGAGGTGCAGGACAGATATTAATTTTTACTGCTCATAGGAATACCCTTATGTTTCTGCTTTGAATTGGAGGTCAGCTGTCCTTCTCCTACCACAGGTGCCTTGAGGACAACAAGTGGGACTATACCAGAGCTGCTGAAGTCTTCACTATGCTCCAGGTGAGGTCTGGGAATCAAGTGGATAACAGATAGGTTGTCTTTGAGCATTCAGCAAGATGGAGTCTAGGTGACCAGTGGATGGAACTCAGGGCACTGGGTGTGTATGACATTCTAATTCCATTATTCCAGACCAAGTGCAAGATCCCAAAGGAATTCTTCAGACAAATGACTTAAAAACACACTGCTGGATGTCATCTTCATCTTGTCCACACTCTTATTTTTCTGTTTTTGCCTATGACCCCAGCTGTAAGCCTGGTTGACCACAAGGCCAAAGTTAACATATAGGCCAGGCAACATAGATACCACCCCCACCTAGGTAACTTGCTCTGTGTATTTCTCCTGAGAAATGCCTGTTTATTTTCATAATAAAAGTTACTTTGCATGTTGTGCCCTGGATTCTTCTTTGCCTACAGTAGCCATGAACCAGAGGGGCCAGGACTGAAACCTCCCACCTTACACTTCCCCCCACCTCCACTCCCCACACATCCACTTACTTTCACCACATTCATTCCTAGGCATCCTGAAGCAGATTCACAGGGCTTGCTTCTACGGACACTGTGGAGGTTTGAATAAGAATGTCCCCCATAGGCTCATTTGTTTGAATGCTTAGTCATCAGGGAGTGGTACTACTCGGGAGGAAATTAGAATGTGTGGCTTTTGGGAGGGTAGATGTGGTCTTGGATGAAGTGTGTCACTGGTGGTAAGCTTTGAGGTTTCAAGAACCTAAGCCAGGTCCAGTCTGTCTTCATGCTGCCTGTGGTTCTGTATATAGAACTCTAGGCTGCTACTCCAACACTATGTCTGCCTGCATGCTGCCATGGTCCCCAGTATGATAGGAGAAGAGGTGCCTAGTCTCACTACAACTTGATATGCCATAGCTGGTTGATACCCATGAGAGGCCTGCCATTTTCTGAAGGGAAACAGAGGGGGAGTGGATGGGAGGGGCGGAAAGGTAGGGGGAGTAACTGGGAGGAGAGGAAGGAGGAAAAGCGGTTGTCCAGATGTGATAGACAGACAGACAGACAGATAGGTGAAAGAAAATATGCTGTTTGACTTTCTGAATGTAAGTTACTTTACTTAACTTCATTTCCAATGACTTTCTTGCCAGTGTCATGATTTTATTGTTCATTATGGCTGAAAAGTTTCCATTGTGTATATATATTACAACCTTTTTTTTTTCTGATTATTGATTACCATCTAGGCTGGCTCAGTTTCTTAGCTATTGTGAATAGGACAGTAATGAACATGGTTGTGCAAGTGTGTCTAAGAGTTCTTCAGATTTTATAGTCCTATCTAATAGTTTGGTTACATGGTATTTCCATTTTTAGGTTCTGTAATCAGCATCCGTATTGATTCCATAGTAAGCAGGTTACATTCCAATTACCAGCAAGTCAGGGTTCCTTTTTGCCCACATCTGCCCCAGAACTTATACCCATTTGTTTCTTTAATATTAGTCATTCTGACTGGGATGAAAATGAATCTAAAAGTCATTTTAACTTGCATTTCCCTTAAGGCTAAGGATATTAAATGGGTTTTAAAATGTTTATTGACCATTTGTAGTTTTTTATTTAAGAACTATTTTGTTGATTGAAACATTTGGTCTGGGGCATTTGATTTTTGAAGTTCCTTAGGTATTCTATATATTGACTGAGCATCTGAAATATAGCTGACAAAGTATTCTGGAGCCTGTCTCTCCATTCTACAGATATTTCCCATTGTGTGAAGGAACTTTTAATTTTATGGAATCCTATTTGCTATTTCCAGTGTTACTTCATGTGATACTAGAACTCTTAGAAACCACCTCTAGCTTGACATTTTTTATCTAGGCAGTGCCAAAGTTTCAGGTATGTCTTCTTCCCATGGCTTGAAAACTTCTGTGAGGTTAAATTAAAGCATATTGAAGGAGGGAATTTGAAAACAATACAGCATTGAGCCTGTAGAATGGTCATTACTTATTATCCTTATCTACAGTGAAAAAACAGCAATAAGTGTGAAAGAACGAAATAAATATACAGTTTAAAAAGGAAATGAGCACTAGAGAGCTTAAGACTTAAACAATGTGCTAAAAAAAGGTGCCATTAAGAAGAGGAATACTTACTCTACACTCATTGAAAGGATAGAAAAGGTGCCTCCAAGGCAGGACGCCCCCTCCCCCTCCCACCAGCCACACATCCAGTTTGTGCAAGGAAAGGGGCCTAATTAGTTTCCCGCTTCCATAAAGCAACTGTATTCAGAAGCTGGTGTGACTATGGCCCAAAGGGATGAAGGTCCATCCCAAATTGCAGCCAAACTTAGCAGTTTCTTTCACATGGTACTGGTTTTGGAGAAAAGAAAGATGCAACAATGTGGGGGGCATGGATTCTTCCTCTGTGGTTTTAGAAATCCACTGAGGCCAGGACACGTGAGATAATATCAGAATCCCTGAGAGGACACTGAGTGATATTGTAAAGGTGAAGTCCAGGTTGTTAAAGATGCTTGAACCATGTGACATCTATCAAGGTTAGCTGCTTACAGGGAGTACAACAAGCCAGAGAGACAGATGTGTTTTATGGACAGCAAAAGCTGAAGGATCACAGTCATCTAAGGCCCTTGAAACTAAAGCTCCAGAACCAAACATAGGGCTACAGGAATTGGTGATTGTCCTGCTGTGTTTTAGCCTTGCTTTGGTCCAGTCTTTGCTCATGATATCCTCAGTTTCCTCTTTTGGAATGATAATATATACTCCATGTGGTGCTTGTTGGAAGTTATGTAGCTTATTTTTGATTTTACAGAGAGTTAAAATTAAAAGATCACCTTGAGTCTCAAAGAGACAGTAGAATGTGTACTTTTGAACACTGTTAAGAGCATTAAAGACTATATTGGGCCTTTTGAAGTTGGAACAATTGTAGGTGTGCTTTCCTCTTGAGATGGCCATGAACATATGAGATGCAGGGGCAGAATGTTATGGCTCGTGTACTTGAACACTTGATTCCTTAGCTATTGGCACTGTTTGGGGGAGTGCCAGGGTCTGGCCCTGACCGTCAAGTTCTGAGGTGGGGTGCAGATAGGTGAACCAGTGAACCTCTGGTCTTTAACTCTCTTTTACGTTCTGGGGGCCAGGAGTTAATGGCTTCTGGCAGTTTAACTCTCTCTAGATATTCAGGGGCCAAAAGCTGATGGCTTCTGGCAATTAATTTCTGCTGATAGCAGCAGAGGAATTAGAAACTTAGTTACTTGGATTCTTTTTTCTTTGACTCAGGAACCCCTTGCTGGCCAGGCAAGAGGCTCTGATTGAATTCCTTAACTCTTCATGAGTCAGAAATAAAAAGGAAAGAAAAGGAAAGGAAAGGAAAACACAAGGACGTACATATACTGGATTAATCAGAAAAAGTCTACACCATCAATTTATTGTTCTTAATTTTTATACCTTCTCAGGATAAATGATCACATGGTTTTTAAAGCATTTTTATGTTCCATAAGTTAATAGTAAGTTTAAGGCAATAGTTTTCTGTCATAGGTTAATAAGGCTTAAGGAGTTACAGTAGAATTCTTTCCATGCTTTTCCATTAAGACTAGTGCCTGACTAAGCATTCATTATTTGTTCTCTAGCCCTATACATGCATTATATGTATAAAGCAATAATTTTATGTCTTAAATTAACAAACTTTTGCTAAGAGACAAATCATCTGCCTTGTGTCTTATTATTTTGAAATCTTGTATAGATATATTAGACCATCATTTCTGTCCTTGCACATACAGTAAATTGGCCATTCTCAGTTTATGACCTCTAATTACCAGATGGTGGCTCCATTCCTAACCTAGAAGGAATGTTTTCCTTGATCAAAAATTTTATTATAGCCTGCTTTCCTTTCTTAGTGCAATTAATCCATGTCACATGAAATTTTACAGAGCTCTATTTGCAGATTTTATTCTATAAGGAGCTTGAGATTACTTGTATCAATTTATAAATCCTATAAAATTGTTGTCAGGAATTATTACATCAATACAACCTTACTACATGAAAGTACATCTTCTTATTGATTCTTCAGGAAATCTGCCCAATAAGGTAGTCATCATATCAGGAATCATTAGGCCATGTAACAGTGGCAAGAAAGGCATATCAGCAGCAAGAAGCAATCCTAAGAAGAAGTCTCTGGGGCTGTGCCTCTTCAGAGTGTTCCCATCACAGCCATGTGAAATGGTGGGCTATCTCCAGAAAACTTGCTTGCTATAGCCTTTCCTAGATGCCTTCTAACAGGGATGGTTATGGAACTTTTAGGAGGTAGAACCTTGGCAGAAACAGTATGCCACTTGTACTGAAGGTATATAGCCTCACTCCATTCTTGTTCTTTCCCTCTGCTTCCTGTTTATGGATGAATATGTGATCAACCAATTTATGACTTTGGCAGCATGCCATGCCTTCTGTAACTTGACAGATTCTATCCTTCTGAAACTGTATGCCGAAATAAACCCTTTCTTCCTGGAGTTACTTTTGGTCATGTTACTTATTGCAGCAAGTGAAAAGTAATGCAAGATGTAATTGTGATCCAAGGAGATATGATTCTCTTCTGAGGTAGCAGTAAAATGTGGCAGAGTCATACGCGTGGCACTGTTTTTCACACATGGAATATGGGAGACTGACGGGTTATGGTGTCTTGAACCATTGTTACAGAGAACAGCTGAAGCCAACAAATGTATGGGAAATTTGATATTTTAGTTTGGATTTTTATTGTGGTGACACAACACTGTGAACAAAAGCAAAGTGTGGAGGAATGGTTATTTTCATCATCCAGGGAAGTCAGGGCAGGAAGAAAAGGCAAGGATCTGGGAGCACAAAGTGATGCTTACTATTAAGATGATTCTTCCCTCAAGAATTAATGTAATCAAGATAATACCACACAGGCATAGTTATGAGCCCATCTTCCAAGTGATCGAGAGTGTCAAGGTGACAATCAGCACTTCGCAAAACATCAAGCAATCTCCATCATCCCTGCTTCTTCCTGGAAGCTCTCACAGCTAAACCACACCCTCGCAGACAACAGCACAATTACTCTGAAAATTCCCACTCAATATGGGATTGTAGGGACTCAGCAGATCCAGAAGTGATGACAGAATTGATTCAACCCTTCTAAAACTGAATCTCTTCTTCCCCTCTGTGTATTGAGCTAGAAGTGGAGAGCCCAGGCACAATGGTATACCTATGTCTTCCCGAAGGTTTCCTAAATGCACCTCTGACTCTACAAACACTGGTTCCTTCATGGCACTATGCTCTGAACTCTACTTGGGCTCTGCTAGTAGATATGATCCCATGGGTACATTTTATCACACCCTTCCCAGAAAGGGCCGAGTTCTTGGCCTGCACAGTCCAAATGAAATGG
>JADRCH010006967.1:10436-150630 GCA_019843965.1 Rhynchomys soricoides
CACACACACACACACACACACACACACACACACACACACACACACACCACTATCCAGCCAAACAACTAACCAAGTACCAATCCAAACAGTTTTCTTCAGGACCTTACACTCTGGAGCTGTGAAGATTCATGGGTATACATGTGTAACTGACCTTGCTATATTGCCACTAGGTGGCGCTCTCTTCCAATCTCCAAAGTCCTATATAAGTCCCGGAGAAATTCATCTTTTAAGTTTCTCTGCTTTTCACAACTGTGGCATTTGGTGTATCTGATTGCTAGTCTACCCTCAAAATACTGCATTGACTCTCATGACCAGAGGCCTGAACAGTGGGTAACTGGTATTAACACCAGCCTTGAAAGTAATAAACATATGAGTTTGTACTCCAGAGAGATTCAATGGGACTCTCAGAGATATTAGTAGTAATGGGGCACTAGTAATCTGATCTAAACGATGAGCTGAAAAGTAGGTTTTACTCTAGATTTAGAAGCACTCTAGTCCCTAAACCAGCATTCTTATTTTTATGCATATTTAAATTAATCATAGTCATGTTTCATGACATACACACACACACACACACACACACACACACACACACTTTGGTCATGATTGCCTTCTGTAACCCTCTCTTGTCTCCTTCCTCTTTCCAACTAGTCACCTCTTTGCTTTTGATTTTGTTGACTATTATGCTGAAACTTTTTTAGTTGCTCTTTTCATGACCATTATATTTTTGTGTCATTGTGTCCATTTGAAACATTTCCCGCAGAGCAGCACAAGTCCTAAAACAATGGACACTATGAAAATTATCACTACTTTAAAATGTGTAATAGCTGATGAGACCTTTCCAATTCAAAACTTAGTATGATTCTCTTAAACAATTTTCTCACCCCTATGAAGTCCTTTGACCTTGATGCATCAGAAGGTATTTTTCTTCCAAGAGAATCAGACAAAAATATGATTATAATAGTCATCCTAAATCTTAATCACAATGCAGAAGACTATATGTCCATCTTTCAGACTTGCAGAAACATTATACACATATAGAAGCTTCTTCTTATTTATCTTAACGAGTACATATTCCAGTGTGCTCATTGTACTGAAAGATGATGGGGAGCGAGTGATATTTTTTAAGAGACATGGAAATTAATACATTCTTTTGTCACAGTAAAGAGCTGACTTTTCACCAGGCAGTGGTGGCGTATGCCTTTAATCCCAGCACTCGGGAGGCAGAGGCAGGCGGATTTCTGAGTTCGAGGTCAGCCTGGTCTACAGAGTGAGTTCCAGGACAGCCAAGGCTATACAGAGAAACCCAGTCTTGAAACAACAAAAAACAAACAAACAAACAAAAGAGCTGACTTTTCAAATTTCTAGTGTTGCTTGTGTTGGAAAACACTGGGAATTTTGTGTTGATAAGGAAATTTCAGAAACCATTGACATCACACCCACCAAACTCCATGGAAGTGATTTACCCTCCAGCAAAGTTGAAGAATTGAAGACTCCCATGAGCCATTGCTACACTACGCTACAGTGCTTGTTTTTCAACACTCCTCAACAGTTGATGTGTTATATAACATACAAATATGCAAAATCAAAACAAAACTTTTTAGAAGACTTTTACATCTACTAAAGTACCCAGAAGATTGGTTCCCTACCTGGTAATAGTTAACATTCTATCCCTGAAGTCTACATTTCCTGTTTCAAAAAAATATACTGGGAAGTTGTTCTGGACAGGAATAGAACATAGGAACAACTAGAAATGCTGGCACTGACAACTGCCAGCTAATAATCAAGAAGGGTATGCCATTTTAGCTGAGAAAAGGTAGATACAGACCAAATAAGGAAGAACAATTTTCCACGGGGGATGCTTGACCTGTCCCATGAACCAGAAAGAAAATGCAGGCTGGTGCTCTTTGTGCCTCTAATAATCTGGTGTTGTTGAGGTGCGGGGACCACTCGGATCCAAAGATGGCTGCAGCTGAGCCTGTTATGCTTCTGAATCAGGTGACAATTTGGTTGTTGTCAAACTTAGCAGAGCATCAGGAATCCCATGCTTTTGTTGTCTGATTGTTTATAGTGCTGAGCATGGGGAAGAGAAACAAATGCATGCGCTGAGCTGGGATTGTCTGAAAGCTGCCATTAGGCATGGACAGTCATGCCTGTAGTTTCTGGCCCGAAATGAGCAGCTATTGCTTTTATACTTCAGACTCAAATACAAGAGAATTTACGAATTTTACCTAAGCACTTCACAGATTTAAGTGGACAAAAAAAAAAAATGTGCATTGTTAGCACCAGGAAGCTTCCATTGACCTGTAATAGAAAATCCTTAACAAAATTCTTAATCTCTGAAAAAAAATGAACCTTGCAGGTTCTAAGCACGTGAGTCTATCAGCAGTAATTTTCATGAATGTCACAATTTAATCTTACCCTCTTTACAGACACACAATGTTGCCAATATTGTAGTTTACTATTGCATACTATCTCTGTACATTGTTTATCACTGTTCTGTTAAAACCTCAGATTAATTTGTATGGTTTTTTAAGTTTTCATTAAAAAAGAAATAGTATATTTTAGGATGTTTTGTATTTGGCTTCTTTACATCTACTAAATGCATTCCTGCACAAATTTCAATAAAAATGTGAAAAAAAGGTGCAGCCATTAGGGAAAATACACATTAAATTACATTGATATTCAGTCTCAAATCCCTTGGAACTGCTATTATTTAGACACCAGATAACAGCAAATGATGATGGGAGTGTAAAAAAAAAGAACCCTTAGACACTGCTGGGAAGAAGACAGACTTTTTTCCAGCCATTATGAAAAGCATTATGGCAGTTTTCTCAGCCTACAGTTGGAGTTACCATATAGAGGCTGGCTGGTAAGATGGCTTAGTGGGTAAAGGAACTTTCCTCAAGTCTGATGATCAGGGTTTGATCCCTGGAACTCATAGTGGAAAAAGAGAACCAACTCTGAAAGTTGTCCTTTGACCTCCAAATAGAAGCCATAACAGTTAAATCACACACACACACACACACACACACACACACACAAATAAAGACTGCTTATGGCTCAGTTATTTATACCACATCTGGTTACAACACTGACTCAATATAGCATAGAAATAAACTCATATCCATATTTATTGCTACACTACTCACAAAAGCCTAATTATGTAATCATATTATGTGTCCAACAACAGATAAATGTATAAATAAAATGTGCATTATATGTAAAAATTATTTTTTTTTATGATTGTGGTATAATTACATAATTTCTCTCTTTTTGACCAGGATCAGGCTGGTGCCTTCTAGTGGGAAAATCTCAGGTTAACAATTTAGCCAGGTTATTGTGCTTACTTAAGATCAAAAAGCAAGTGGGACAATAAAATGGAAGAGTAAACCTTTTCTTATGCTAATTCTAATTCCTTTCCTTCAACAATTTGCCTAATTCATTCTTCGTTTTTGCTGAGATGAGACCAGTTTTAACATAAAAATGACAGCTTCTTACCTTTCAACCTATAATTACTTGGGGTATGTCAACTATCAGGCACTGGACTAGATGCTAGCTATTGGCAGGTAAATAAAATAGACCTGGTCCTTACAAGCATGAGTTATTTAATCCAGTGGAAGACAGACATAGTAAACAAAGTGATAAATAAGAAGGGCAGGCTTGTTGTTAAACAGTATATAACTGTGGATCCAGACTGATCATAAATTGGCAATTATCTTCCCGATTCCCTCTCTGAAGTGCTGGGATTACTTGTTCTCACACCCAGTTCAGAGGTTTTGTCCTCTGACAGCTCTCCAGACATGCATTATTCCAGACTGACCCCAAGTTGCTGTACAGTTAAAGATTACCTTGAATCTTTGATCTTCCTGCCTTCACCTCCTACGTGGTAGGACTACTTGTGTGCACCACCACATTATGTAGTGATGCAGATTGAACTCCGGGATTCCTGCATGGTAGGCAAGCATTCTCCCCACTGAACTGTCTAGGATTCTGTAGTGATGACAGTATAGCAATTTAGACCAGAGAATGAGAGCATGTATAGAGTGGCCACTATTCTAAATTATAAGTAGAAGATGCAGGGGGGTAGCTAGCCAAACAGAAGAATAAACAACACTCACACGCTCCACAAGAGTAAAGCACTTGGTCATTTAAGAACCAATGAAAACTAGTGTATCTGGAACTTAGCAATGGATGGGTAGAGTGGAAATGTTGGTTAGGTGGCCATGGTCCAGGTCTTGCAGGACCTGAAGGCTATGATAAATATTTGATCTGTAATAAGTACTTGAGCGCCATGGAGATATCTATAGGCTATAACGGGAGGAGGGACAAACTCTATTTCCTCGCTGAGACTGGATTTAAGAAAGGACAAGCAGAGAAAGAAACCAATTCACAGACCACACCAGTGGCCTAAAGGCTACATGAGAGATACAAAACAGTTACAAAATATGAGCTCATAGAGTGAGAGTCAAAGTAAGGAACATATGACTCCTGGGTGGGTATAACAACTTCTAGAAAAAAATAATTAAAAAATATAAGGCCCTGTTGGGTAAATAAGAGTCAAAGGAGAAGAGGCTCTGTAGACTCAGCAAAGCTGTTGTAAGAGAGGAGATGGGTTGAACCTTGATGGGTGAGTAATACTGACTCTCTTCCATAGGGAGGAGATCTACAAAGGTGGATGAAGGAAGGAGAATAGCTTATGCTCTGGCATGTATGCTATGAGCCTACTAAATGAATAAACAATGCCCTTTGAAAGCCTTTGCAAACACTGGCAAGGTGTGAAGCTAAGAAAATCAAAGTGCCCACTTTCCAGGGATCTTGTGCAATGGTATTCTGTGCCAGCTTTCTACCTACTACTAGAGAAAAAGATTAGCCTAGCGAGCACATCTGGCACTGGTCCTTTAAGTAAGAATGAAGGTTTTGTATATGTGAAAAGAGTGACAACTAGAAATACTTTCTCCTTGGAGTTCCCTATATTTGATCCAGCTCAATGTTTTTTAGGTATTCTGTGGGAGAAGACATATGAATCCCATTTAGCCTAATTGAGAAACCTTATTGTACCTTGTAAGTTGAATGAACAGAACCCCCCCCTTTCGGTTTTTATTTCCAAGATCCCAAGGACCCCCTAGCCCCTCAGATTTCTATCATATGAAGATTTATTCTAATTTAGTTCATGTGTTCTTTCTCTCTCTCCACTCTGACTCTCCTTTCCCTGGGTGTCAGCAGATTCTGAACTATTTCCTTCCAAAAGTTATTTGGTTTGTCTTCTTGCTGTCATTTACGTCCTGCCCAGAAACCTCTGGAGGCCCAAACTATCTTGCGCTGTTCCGAGTTTTGAGGCTCCTGGTATAGTAAACACCCAATAGTAGTTTTTCCATTCCTCCTCAACAGAGCTACAACCGTCCAGATGTACCCCTCCCCTTACTATCTCACTACGTGTTTAAAGAGACTGAGCATAATTATTCTGCATGTGCCAAGGCCTAAAATTTACCTGGTGGCCACTATTGGTTGCAAATGGACAACCATCTTCTAATGGATCAGTCATGTGGAAAAGATAGTTTTTTAATTCCGTAGTTGGCAAGAGAGATTTTCCCTCATTCTCTAGGGGGTCAGAAATAAAAATGAATGTAACCACAATTACCATCATCTTCAGCCAATGTGTTACATGAGGGATAACTCAGCCTTAGGATGAAGCTTACACCAAGCATGGAAAAATTGGTTAGAGGTATAAAGAACTTGTGCACTTGATGACATCATTTATTTGCTAAATCTATCAACCCTGATTACATCCTGTGATGTCATAAACCTCCTTAATGTTCAAACGTGTTTCAGCCAATTATTCTTTAAATACAGTGAACACTGCCTTCTACTAAAATCATAGCCTCTACACAGGTCACTTTTTGTGACTGTTCAATGGGGATTAATAATAAGCATAGAATTTCCAGGTTATAGACTTGTTTTAAAGATTTTTGTTTTTATAATTTTTAAAAATTTAATTAAAATCTAATTACAACAGTTTATCGAATCCCTTTCCTCCCTACTTCACTGCCATGTCCCCTTCCTCCAATCCCTCTCCTGTCTCAGAGCCCTCTCAAACTCATGGCCTCTTCAGGGTGTACTTATATATTTGTGAATTTCAGATTTTTTAATGTACAATTCCAAACTATATTCCCGAAAAATTCCACCAATTCTCACTCACTATCGCCATCAATACAGAATCACCACTTTTAGAAGTTGCTCAGTAATAGCATGAGGAGTCACTCTGTGTTCAGGCTATGGCTTCTGATGTATAACTTCAATCCCCTTATGATAATAGCTGTGTATATGTAAGTTGTAGGTTGTGTGGTAACAGAAGCTGAGCATGAAGCATTTCCGCTATAAATGGTCAGACAATGTTAACTTTTCTAACTGGCTGTCGTAGGTCACTCTTGGAATTCCAGCATTCGGGAAGCTGGGGTGGCAAGACCAGCATGAGTTAGAGGCCAATGTGTTCTAGGTAGTGAGTTCAAGGTCAGCTTAAGCTAAAGAGTGAGATCTTGTAGAATGAGAACAAAAAAGAAAAAAGAAAAAATATTAGCTGTAAATAAAATGTTTTTCCAACTTGATACTTGAAAATGTTCTCGTTTGCATTTTCTTGATTATTGATTTATATGGAGCGAATAACTATAGTCACACAAATTTCCTACTTAAAGCCCCAATCCTTTGTACAAAGACATTTGCCATTGGGGCTTTTTGAAAGTACTCGGGATTTGATCATGAGAGTGAGGACTTCACGATGTGATTACTAGGCCTGTAAAAATTAGAAGGAACATGAAATGACTTTCTCTTCCTGTAAGTGTGGAACAAGAAGCGAGACACCTGAAACCAGGAGGAAATCTTGCCCCAGAACTGTACCATGATGGCACCATGCTAATCCTCAGTCTCTAGAACCGTAAGAAGATTGTGTTACTTTAATATGATCCACTCAGTGGGATTGCAGCAGAGTCAAGCTGGTTTTCCCAGATATATATAGACACTTGTAATTGTACCAAGTCTAGTAAGGCTTGTCTATTTTCATATTTCTGTGCTCTTTCCATATGTGATTTACCCTGATTTACTATATATTTATATTATTAATATTTTCCATGTATTATTTTTAAGTACTTCATTTACCTCTTTTATACTGTATTTGTAGTTCATAAGTGTTTATTTTGTGAAATAAAATCAGCAATTTTCTGCTTACATTTTGCCTTGTATTATATGCTGAGAGAGGCCTTCGGCAAGGTTGAATTGAATGATCATTTCCCCCTTCGTTTTCCTCCTCCAACCCCTCTCATGCATTCCCCATTGCTCTTTCTCAAATTCATGGCTTTGTTTTTCTTTCATTGCTCCATAATATATATTTAGTCTGGAACGGTAATTTCTCCAGCATTGCACACTTTGCTTCATACTGTTTTGGCTAACTGGGGTCTTTTGTGATTTCATATAAATTTTAGCATGGATTTTTCTATTTATATGAGAATGAGATTGGCATTTTCATTGTGATTGCATTGAATATGTAAATGGTTTTGTTAGAATGGTCATTTTCACCATATTAATTCTACCAATCCATGTGCATGTGACGCCATTTCCATTTTCTAGTGTCTTTCTTTATCTCTTAACAGGTTTGAAGTGTTCATTGAAGATGTCTTTCGCCACCTTCTTGATTCATTTTACTCAGTCTGTGTCTTTTCACTGATTGAGTTAGTTCATTGACATTAAAGCTTATTATTGAGAGGTGTTTATTGATTGCAGTCATTTTGTTGTTGAAATGTGGTGGTGATTGTGCTCTCAGTGGTACTTTATGTTATTATGGCTTTGATTTTCTTTCCACAGACTCTTAGCTATGCTCATTTATCTCTTTAATCTAAAATACTGCTTCCTGTATTTACTGTGGCTATAATTGCTTTAAGCTGTTTATATCAAGGAAAGATTTTCTTTCTCTTCCAACGGTAGCAAATGGAGTTCTTGGGAACATCAGTCTAGTTTGGCCAGCATGTTCATTTAGGATTCGGATTATTTTATCTTTGGGTTTTTCAATGCCATCCTCATTTCAGCTTGAGTCATTTTCAATGCTCTTATTTCTTTGTTGAATTTGATTTTCAAATGCTGGTTTATCATCACCATTTCCACCATCCTTATATTTGTGTTTTCTTGGGCATCACTCAGGTATTTGTTCTCCTTAAGCCCTTTCTCCTTTCTTTCATTTGGTTGTTATGGTTTGTTTTTTTTTTTGGTTCCTTGAATTCTTTTTGGAAGTTTATGAGTATCCTTTTAAATTCTGTATCTTGGACTTTATCTAGGACATTCTCATTAGTAAACATTTCTATATAACTGTATTTTTGATGCAATTAGGGCATGTGAAGTTCTTTTGTTAGTTCTCTGTCTGACCTTGACAGAGAAGGTTGGGACAAAGTATAGGATGTGTGGCCTGGGTTAGGCCTGCAGTATGGATATATAACCTAGTTGGAATGAAGTTGGGTGAACATAGGAGGTTGACCCGGTATGCAGGATGTTCATCTTGGTTTAAATCTGGAGGGGTAGTTCTGGGGTTGGAGAAGGTATGTGGAGGGCAGAATCTGATAGATTCACCTGGTAAGACCCTACCAAAGTTTGTAAAGGATCTGGCTGAATGGAAAGGTTTGAAGTGACATGGTAAGATCGTGTAGGTTGGTAACAGGTAGGGAGGGTTTTGGCAGCCTACAAGTTAGGGATGGTGAAGGCAGCGGTGGTCAAACTACGCCAGGGCACTAAATGTGGTCCCTGGGGCTTGGGGAAGATGCACAAAGAGCTAATTCACCTACATAGACTCTGGCAAAGGATTCCAGCTCACATAATTTTAAGGATATTATTAAAAAAATATCTTGAATTATTGAGTGAAAAAGAAGTACACAAAATAGTATATATAGTATAAACTAAATTTTATGAGATAAGTAAGGCTGTGCTTGTTAAAAGAAATCTATTGTGTATCTGTATCACATTTCCATTATCCATCTATCTGTTGAAGGACATTCTGATTGTCTCTATTTCCCAGATATTGTGCATAAAGCAGAAATAAACATAGCTGAGCACATATTTGTGGAGTAGGATAGCGAGTCCTTTGGGCATCTGCCAAGAAATAACACAGCTGGACCATCTGACAGATCTACTTTTAGCCTTCGGAGAAATCTCCACACGAATTTCCTTAGTAGTTGCACCACTTTGCACTTTTACTACAAGTGAATGAGGTTTCCCTTTACTTACATCCTGACTAGTATTTATTTTCAGTTATTTCCTCGATGTTTGTTATTCTGACTAGGGTAAGATGAAATTTCAGAGTAGTTTTAATGTACATTTCCTAAAATGCTAAGGATGTCGAACACTTTTGAAGATAGTTCCTGGCCATTTTCCTTTCTTTATTCCTTTGTGTGTAAAAAACTTTCTATTTATATACAGGGCCCATTTGCTTGGGTCATTCGTTTCCTGACTCTGGGTTATGAATTCTTTGTTTATCTTGGATATTAATCCTCTGTCAGATATATAGCTACAGTAGGAGAAGATTCTCTCCTACTGTATGGGATTCCTCTTCACTCTCTTTATTGTTTATTGCTGTGCAGCTTTAGAGATGTTTAAGGTCCTATTAGTGAGTTGTTGGTCTTAATTCCTGAGAGAATGCATTTTTATTTAGAAAGTCCATTCTTCAGCACATGTGCTCTCTTCTAACAGTTTCTGCAATTCAGTTTTCACATTTAGGTCGTTAGCATATTTGGAGTTAGTTTTTGTGCAAGGTGCTAGTCTAATTCTTCTATGTGGACATCCAATTTCCCTAGTAAGATTTGTTGCAGATGTTTTCTTTGTACAGCATTCATTTCTAACACTGTTATCAAATATCAGATAATTGTAGTTATGTGCATTCATGACTGGGACTTTTATCCTGCTTCATTTGCCAATATTTCGCTGTTTTTATTACTATGGCTTTGTAATATAGATTGCAATCTGTTATGGTAATTCTTCCAGCATTGTTCAGGATTTCTTTGGCTATCAAGGGCCTTCCGTTGTTCCACTCGAATTTTAGGATTTCTTTTCTCTTTCTGCGCTGGGAATTTTGTTAGGATTGTATAAAATCTGTACATTGTTTTGGGTAGGATGGTCATGTTCACAATATTAATTCTACCAACCCTGAACATTGGAGATCTAGTGTCTTCTTCAATCTCTTTCTTCAAAGGTTTAAAATTTATATTATAGAAGTCTTTCACTCCCTATGTTAGATTTAAATTTACTTAAGAAATAGGTTTTTGAGAGTCATAGACTATCTGACAAAAAAAAAAAAAAAAAACCAAAACCAAACAACAACAACAAAACAGTGCCACGCATGGAAAACCTCCCCTTTAGTTTCTGGCTAGAGACATCCAAGAGACTCCCATAAAAAATATAGGTTATTACCATTACCGTTTGTTACTTCCTGAAACTTGGAGGTAAAACCCTATTGCTGAAGATACTGCATACTTCAGGAATTTGAAGGAATCTAACTAGAAATGACCTAGAAACTTCCTCTCTGAAAACTAGCTCTCATAGTATCTAAATTTACTATGCAAGCTGCCAAAGGAGAAATGATGAGATTTGAACAATATGTTCACCTAAATAAGACCTGCAGAGTTGACATGCCCAGTTGTCACCAGAGAGGCTTCCTCAAGAAACTAATAGAAACAGATGCAGAGACCCACAGTCAAACATTAAGCAGAGCTTGGAGAATCATGGAGGGGGGGGAGGAAGGATTGTAGGAGCCAAAGAGGTAAAGGATACCACAAAAAAACATACGGAATCAACTAACCTGGACCCATAGGAATTCATAGAGACTGAAGTAGCAATCACAGGGCTTACATGGGTCTGTGCTAGGCTCTCTGCTTACATGCTGTGGCTGTTTAGCTTGGGGCTTGGGGGGACTCCTAATAGTGGGAGTAGGGGTGTCTCTGACTCTTTCACCTGGCCTTTTCTTCCTACTGCATTGCTTTGTTAAAACTTGATATGAGGGTTTGTACCTAGTCTCATTGTAACTTTGTTATACTGTGTTCATAATATCCCTGGGAGGTCTGTGCTTTTCTGAAGGGAAACAAGAGTGGAACTTGGGGAAAGGGAAGATAGGGGAAGAACTGGGAGGGGAGGGGAGGGAGGGGAGGCTGTGTTTGAGACATCTTGAATGAGAGAAAAATAAAGAAAAATATATTTTGACAGAACATTCAAAATGGCATGATATTTAATAAATATTTAGTGAAAGTTATCAACAAGCTACTAGTGGCTTTGAAATTTTGTATGCATTTTACACTTTTAGCACATCTCCATTTACATTATACACATTTTGAATTCTCAATGGCCACATGTGATTTATGGTCACCATAGACCTGGGAAAAATATCTTGAATCCCTAATCAGTCTTAATCTCAATCATTTGATCAACCACTACTTTAGTTTGGAATTACACTTGGTGTGAACTAGACCTAAAATCTCAAATTTCCTAAGCAGTTCATCAATGATTCAAATATTGTATATACCACTCTGTAAAACAGATTATTACACCTGAGATCAATAAATACATTTTAAACCCTGCCAATTCTCTTAACTTTTAAATACTAGGGTACTCATTTTAGTGAATGAAATCTTTTTGTTTTTATCTTGCATGTTTTATAATATTAAGAGCTGACATCTGGGGCTGGAGAGATAGCTCAGTGGTTAAGAGCACTGACTGTTCTCCCAGAGATCCTGAGTTCAATTCCCAGCAAACCACATGGTGGCTCACAACCATCTGTAATGGGATCTGATACCTTCTAGTGTGTCTGAAGACAGCTGCAGTGTACTCATATAAATAAGATAAATAAATCTTTTTTTTTTTTTTTAAGGAGCTAACATTTACTAGAACTTGGTATATGATATGTATCTCAATGAATGTTTTTGATGTTTTACAGGTAAGAGAAGTACAGCTTAGAGGGAATGTCATGCAACTTTGTTCCAAGTCATAGGACTTCTAAGTAGAGGTGTCAATATTTGAACTACGGTTTGCTTCCTCACTCCAAAGTCTATGCTTGTTCAAACACTCCCTCAAATGATTGCTGTGTCTGCATAATCTCTTCTTGCCTCCTCTATGTGGTCAATTCTCAAAAGATTACAGCATACATCTGTTGTCTGCCTGTCTGACTGTCTGCCTTGAGTACGTTTTCCCTGAGCTTCTCGTTTATACCTATCCTAGATCTCCTTTACAAAGGATGTTCCATTTTCTCAGCTTTCTTTCATTTTCCTTACATGGTACTGTGCCTGTTTCCATAACTTTTATGAGAGAGGCTGTTAAGCTCTTAGTGCACGCCTGATAGATTCTTGTATATATTTTTCTCAATTCCACATTAAAAGATATATTGCTAGCATGAAGTCAGCAGTCGCAGTATTTCCACAGAGGAGATAGGTTAACACTATGCTCATATCCTTACTCACTGCTTTTGCACCCCCTGATTTTGTTTTTGCTGACTGAAAGTGGCAGTCACATTAAAAACATGTGTTTTTAATATATTTGATATTGTTGATGTAACTTTTAATATGTAGATAACATATTTAAAAATATACCTTTATATTTTTCTTTCTACTTGTTCTTATGAAGTTACAAATCTTATATTGTATTTTGTATCCAAAATTTTTACATGGGTTTCTTCATTTCATTATGCTTCTAAGTGTGTGGTACATTTTATTCCTCTGACACTCAAGTCAGTTTTATTCTCTAGTTCTATTGGAATAACTTATTATAAATTTCCCACAGTCTGAAACTTTATATTTTTATTTAAACATGTGCTGTATTACCTTGAATATTCACTAATTAATACTTGCTCTTAACACCTCTTCTTTCCCAAACCAGCTGGATATTATGGTCCAAATAGATGATTGGGGGGGGGGGAGGCTGGTTGGTTTCTTTTGGTTTGGTTTGGTTTTCTGCCCTGTGTTAACATCTTTTCTTCTCTCTGCTGCCTCTTACTCTACATTTCTGACAGCTTTTACCTGCTTCAACCTCAAGCCATTAAAAATATCTACAAGCTCCTGCTACATCATCATCATCATCAATTTTCTTTCTCTTGAACACTTATGTAACACTGCCTACATGGCAATAGGCTGTAGACTACATGGCAATGGACTAAATAGTTAATGTTCCCAGATGTTTCAGTATTATGCTAACAGATATTTCACTGACATCTTCTTTATCCACAGAAATTGAAAATCGTGCACGTTGTCAGATTACCAATTTATAATCCTCAGAGGCTATTCTCGTTTGTGAGAATAGAGGTACCCCCTGGACCCCAGGGGTTACAGCCTCCATCTATTCATATTAATATTCAAAATTTGAGCTTCTTGGGAAAAAACTCAAAGGTCTCTTTGCTAAGCTGTGTCATACATACTCAATCAAATAAGATAAATAAAGAACTTCAGACACCAGTTCTTTCCTTTTTTCATCCCATGGTCTTGCTCTAACATTTTCTCTAACTTTTCACTGTTGATGTTTACCACAGTGTGACTGGTAATATCCTGGTAGATGTCTGCATGTTTCTAAATTTTTCCAGCCTGCAAGGTCATCTAGCAATTTTTTTCTTCTTGTTGGGATAGATGAGCTATTTTGAAAAATCTGGTTAAATATAATTATTTTTCCAAATGTCTACTAAATGCAGATATCATACTATCAAACAAACGTTTTTATTACTGGGGTGTGTGTGTGTGTGTGTGTGTGTGTGTGTGTGTCTATTATACCCCTTGCTGACTCTCAGCTTACTCTTACTTTTCATCGCATATAACAGATTGGCTCTCCTCCTAGCATTTGCTAGACTTTCAAAGTCTGTAGCTCCAGGCCATTATTAAATCCAAGACAGCTTTTTTCAAACACATGTTATTTTGTAGAACAAGTTATGAATTAGTAGAAATATTTACATAGGTTGTTCCTGCTATTTTACAACCCAATAAGGCAAAAGTATTCCTTAGAAACATAATTTATTTTATATTAATTTATGTAGTTAGGGGTTAAAATTAGTGAGACTATTGAGAATTTTAATACTGGCTGGACATGGTTTATTTGAATGTGCAAATTTTTTTCTAAATTTAAAATAAAAATAACCAAGATTTTGTTTTGGATGAAGAGATTGCCTTGCTGAGACCTGAGACCTGAATTTTATCCTCAGAGGCAATATTTTACAAAATATGGAAGTTAGACTTGGTGTCAAGTGCTAGTAAGCATAGTCCTGGAAGGGTAGAGATAGGTCAATCTCTGGGGCTTGCTGGGCAGCCTATCCTATTTGATGAGTTTAAGTCGGCAAAAGACCCAACCCTAAATATTAAAATGATGGGAACTGGAGAGGTAACTCAGCAGTTGAGACTACTGGTTGTTCTGGAGGACCTGGGTTCAATTCCTAGTACCCACAATCACAACTATCTATTATTCCAGTTCCAGGGGATTCAATGCCCTCTTTGGGCTTCCTCAGGCACCAGACACAGACATAGTGAACAGACACACATGAAAGCAAAAAAACCCATACATATAAAATAATTAAGTAAAAATAAAAAGATGGTGAAGGGGCTGAAGAGATGGCTCAGGGTTAAAAACACTGGCTGCTCTTCTAAAGGACCTATGTTCTTTTCCAGTACCCACATGGTAGCTCACAACTGTCTATAATTTAGCTCCAAGGGGTCTAATACCCTCATATACATGCAGGCACACCAGCAAGATAAAAGTAAATCATTAAAAAACAAGTGGATTGCCGGGCAGTGGTGGCTCACGCCTTTAATCCCAGCACTCGGGAGGCAGAGGCAGGTGGATTTCTGAGTTCGAAGCCAGCCTGGTCGACAGAGTGATTTCCAGGACAGCCAGGGACACACAGAGAAGCCCTGTCTAGAAAAACAAAACCAAAAAAAAAAAAAAAAAAAGTGGATTGTACCTGAAAAACAACACCTAAGATTGTCCTCTGGTCTCCATAAGCATGCTTGTGCACGTACCTGCTCACACACAAAGACATGTACAACACTGACATTTGCACATACATAAAAAAGAAATACATGTTTTATTTACTACTATATATCATTAATTCCAAATATAACATATAAACCATTATGACTTTATGATCCCAGCGATTCTAAGTCAGAAGTCTAGGATGATTTATCTGAGTCCTCTGCTTCAAAATCTTTTACAAAGCTTCCATCAAGATGTAGGCCACACCTAGTATTTTACAGCCCATTGTCAAAGGGACCACCTCTGGGCATCTGGTCCTGGGAAATATAAGAAAGAAGTATGAGTAAACCATACATAGAATGCAAACCATCCTTCCATGGCCTGTGCATCAGGTTCTGCCTTCAGGTTCCTGCCCTGAATCCCTGCTATGGCTTCCCTCAGGGATGGACTCATAATTAATAAGGTGAAATCAAATCTTTCCTTCCCAAGTTATGTTTGGTCCTGGTGTTCTATTCTATTACAGAAGTAGAAATCCTAAGATGGTATTTTCACAAATATATATTTACAGTGGAAAGATTGTAGCCACATCTTTTCAGACAGTGCTGGAGCAATAATAAGAAATATGGGTTTGTAGAAAAATAAAGGTGGTTGCAATAAGCATATTATTTCTAATCACTGAATGATCCACTGAAAAGCACTAGAAGTTAATTATAGTTCTTCTTTTAAAACTCAAGATAATAAGTATATACATATCAGTAATCTTTTAGATGTTAATGTGCAGCAGAATCACCAAAGATGCTTATTAAAAAACGAAAGTTCTAGGTTCCTATTTAGTGATCCTAGGGTGGAACCTTACATCCATGTATAAACCCATAATTTAATAGGCTCTAAATGTTTCTTGCACTTGTAACACCTTAGCATACTGTGAGGAACATTTGGGTATGTCTAAATAAGTCCAATGTTCTTTTAGAAATTGCAAGCAATCCTTCCTAGAAGAGGAAGTTATACATTCAAGGTTATTAGTCCAGCTAGGAACTGTACTCAGACAAAAAGGAAGAAAGAAAGAAAGAAAGAGCTCCAGATTCAATCATTATTTCACTCCTTTTGAACAAGTCTGCCTCCAGTCAGACAGAAATTAAAACATGATCTGCAGACATTGCATTTTTATCAAGACACAAGAGGTGTGCTAGATTACTGCAACCTGGTCTTGGATACTGTTAGCACCTGAAGGGAAAACTATGCTGTTAGGGCTCTTGCCTAGTGGGTGAGGATGGGTGAAAACCAGATAAACCTTGCTTCACTTGTGTGAAAGCAATGTCATTCTCAATTTGTAAAAAATTCCTTGGCTCATCTGTGTGGGTATGAGAGCCTGTTTCAGTTAATGACATCTTATGTGAAGACGTCTCATGTCTTTTATAAAGCGATTAAAAGTATTTCTTTCCCTAATATAAAACGAAAAAACCTCAAATCTGTGAGTGCATATTTCTCACAACAAATTGATTGGATTGAGAGGCCTAGAGGATTACTCTGAAGGTGAGAACAACAGGAAAGACTCACCCTTAAGGAGACCACCATGATTCCCATTGGTGAGGTCAGGGGTGTAATGAAGGCAAAAAGACCCAGTGGTGTTAATTTTCTCTCCCTTTTTCCCACTCCTTGCCACCATGGTGTGAGCTCCCCTGATGAACAACAACCTCCCCATAATGACACACTAAAATATTTACAATCAGGAATCAAAATGAATCCTTTCTCCCTTAGAGTTGTTCATGTCAGGTATTTTATAACATGGACAGATAGTATAAGATCACACCTTTTTGTTACTGGTAGTCGGGATCTGGGCAAAGTGTTTCCAAGTCCCAGGTCCTTTAACCAAAGAATTGAAAAGAAGTGTCCACAGATTTTCTAAAGACACAAGATGGATTTTGTTCAAAGCAATAGTGTGTGTTATAGAGGGATTATTGTCAAGATTGACAGCAAGCCACGTGAGTTAGAACACTCAAGGGCCCTATTATAGTGCAGGGCTTACTTTTATAGGACATAAAAGAAGGTTAATATAGGACATAGTTTGGGTGATTCTCTTTCTTTGATTGACAGATAAGGCCATACATTCGTTTTCCCTAATGCACATGTCCCTTCCCATAATGCATCCAATCTTAATAATATGTATGCCCAGTTATGGAAGCCATGTGATGGTAAATAAGGGTTGTCATTAAAACTGTACTACAGGGTAAATGTTTGCCTTACTGTGCATGTACCCAAGCCAGTCAAGCCAGATGGGTCAGACCTTCCATTCTCCACACCCAGACACCTTGGGAATTCATTGAATAGAAAGAATCTAAATATGATTGTTACCAAGGGGAGGATGGGAAAACACAGTTCTTTGTTCAGAGATGGGAGTGTGTGTACCATGGCACAGGAGCAAACCCTCAGGTGAAGAACTAAATGGGATGAGGTATCGCTAGCTACATTGTATAGAGAAGGATGTGTGTATACTACACACTGGTGAAAGGAATAGGTTGAAAATTGTATTATTATACCACGGGGGAAGTGTGCTTACCCAAAAACAAACAGGGGCCCCAGGTTACTAAAATGTACCCTATGTTTGTCTGCCTTACTTCCACAGAATGAGGCCCAGCACTAATTATTTTACAATCTCATCCCACCACTTTTCCCTTTGTGTGTGGCATATATAAGAATTTATATGTATATATGTAGCCTTTAAAGAACTACTACGATAGCCTTTTAAATCTGCTTTATTAGTGTCACAATATATAATGAGCATCTTCCCATGCAATAGATAAATTCTGCTAACAAAAAAAAATTAAGACTGAGTCAAAAACACAAGTTTCAATTAGAAGCTGGCAGAAGTGGAGACCCATGGGGAACGAGTGACACCAAAAATATTACAACAGTACATCACAAACATGTAAATTTTGAAAGCAGGGGTCCCCATCTCATCTTCAGAGAAAACCTTGCGACTCAGGGCATAAGGCAAAACTCATCATGGTGGTCATGGTGAGGGGGGTCAGTGCTAACCGCCCGCAGACTATGGCTCAGCTGCTTTTCCCTTAACTTCTCCATGAGCTGTCTCACATCCTCCCCAAACCTTTGTACATTCTCCTCTCTCATCCTTGCCTGGGGCTCCCCAACCCTGTGCATCAGGTCCCATCTGTAGTGCACAATGGGCTGCCTAACCCGGAACCGCCTGCGACTTCCTCTTGGCACATAGTATTCTCCAGCTTCGAAAGGCAGCGCCACAACCGGCTCCCTTTTGTTAGCATCTTGTGGCTTTTCTTCCTTTTCCTCCTTTTCCTGTTCATCATTTTCCATATTGAGATTTTTTACTCCTTCTTCCACTTTGGATTCCATTTCTCCTGGAAGACAAGAGAAATGTTCAAAAGTTCAGCACCGAGGACAGAGGCCCACTTTCCTTCATTCACTGTGTTGGCTGTCCCTATGTTTGTTTTACAAATTTTATTTATTTTTTCTACCTGAAAGGCTCAACACGCCCTCTAGGGGGCCCCCAGTCCCAGACCCTCCCTCCCCACAACCCACCATTTTCCCTGCAGATCCGTTTCCAAAGCTTTTGCAGGCATCAAAATGGAGGCTGGAACTGTGGGGATGGTGGGTGGTGGAAGGGAAGCTGGGAGGTAGAATGAGGAGCATGGGATGGTTGGTGGGAAGGGATGGATGAGGGGGATAGAAGGGGACTGACGTCCACGACGGGGCTTTCCCCACCCTCCCCCAGCCACCACCCCTCCACACTACCCCTGAACCGACCTGGGCCTATCCCTTGCCGCGTAGTCCGCCTCTCAATTCTTGCTGGAGACGCGCCGCCGCGACTCTCTCCCGGCTAGCAGACCTGCAGACAGGGTGGGATGGGAGGGACTGGGCGCCGAGCTCCGCACCGCACCTCCCTTCCCCAGACCCGCCGCCCCTCCCCCTACCCGGCCGCCCACGATCTCCAGCAGCCCTGCCCCATCCCGGCTCTCCAGGGCTAGGGCGAGCGCTCTCCTCTGTCGCCGGCCGGCCGGCCGGCCCAGCCGCCCCTTCCCCGGGACCCCCGCGCCGTCCCCGCTCCTGAGCCCCTGGGCCGGGGCGCCCCTTCCCGGGCGCAGCCGGGGTTCCCGGTGCGGTGCCCGGAGCCGCGGAGCCGCCCGCCCGCCCGTCGCGAGGCTGTCGCCCTGAGGGCCTCTGCGTGCAGGCCCCTTACCTGCCCCACACACCTTGGGCCCGATGCCAGCCCGCCGCGCGCAGAGAAGCTCCGAGCTGGTGGCCAGACGCGAGTGACGACTGCACCCAAGGCTGCGTCGCTCTGCAGCCCCGGGTCACGTGAGGGCCCCGCGTCACTGCCAAGCTCGCTCCCCCAGCTCAGGAGGCCAGTGCGGCGGGAGGCCCCGCCCCCGCCTCCCCGCCGCCAGCGCTCACCTCAGGCCCCACCCGTCACTCATCCGGGTCCTCACCAATCTGAGGAACCACAAGTGGCATCACCGTCGGGAGGTTGGACATCTCCCTTCCCTGTTACCAGGGAGAGTCTGCACCATCCTCCTTGGTTCAGCACTACCACACCCTCATCCTGGCGGTCTGTTTTCTCTCTTCTTTCCATCTGTATAAATCCTTTCTATTAATTCCTATTTTCTTTTTAAGTATTAATGAGTTTCAGCCACAACTAGTGGCTCACTCTTCAAATCCTGGAACTGAAGAGGCTGAAGTAGGAAATTCACCATGAATTGGGACCGATATAGATTACATAGTGAATTTCAAGTCAGTTTTGGCCACAGAATGAGACTCTCTTTCAAAACAAATTTTCACGGCTCAAACTTTGAAAAGTAGGAGATTTATTTTTGAACAAAATGTTTGAAACTGGCAAAGTAAAAACCAAACAAACAGGAACACAAATGTCTTCCTGTGCTTTGTGCTCGGCTCAATACATTTACTCTGGTCGTCACAAACTATTTTTAGAACATTATAGTTTGTTTAAACTTTTTCCTGGAAAAAGTTAAAAACAGAGGATCTCCTTGAACAGTTCGTGTATTTAAAATCAGCTAAGTGTATCTTAACAAACAAGTCCAGTTGTTACAGCATAATAATTTGTTGAAAGCAATCTTTTTCCCTTCTGGAACCAATACCAAGTATTAATAAATAATTCTGTTCTGCTTTAGCCTATAATTACCATCATTCTTTAACTGTAGAAAGACTTTAGCTAGCAACTGAATAGTACTGGATCTTACTATGGATAGCTTTAAGGACCTAAGCAAAGGGGAAAGCTGTGAGGGTTGAGGGAGCAAAGATATTATCATCCCTGCTCTGAAAAGAGATGAGGAAGGAGCTGGTTTCCCTACCACCAAATTCCAGGGACCCTCATTTCCTACATTCAGGTTCCTGTTATATATTTCAAAACCACACAGAGAAATCGCCTTTGGTTTCTCTTCTCCAATTCTTCCAGAAGCCCTCCCCTAGCCCTTTTAGCATTGATTAGAGGCCTGCTCCCATACTGGAAACCACAAAAGTATCCTAAATTTGTAGATTCCATATAAATTACACAAGTGTCTCCTGGGTAAGGGAAAGGGGGCTCCCAAGACTCCATGCTTTTCTTTTCATCCAGCTCTAGTAGAATCCTGTCTGTGTTCTGGTTGTTAACTTTTTGTAGAGTTCAAGGTGTGGCCTGCTGGGACACTTATCATAACTGCTTCACCTCCAGACCACTGAGACAGAAAGATCTCGGAGAATTTAAGGCCAGACTGGTAATCACAGGAAGTGCCAGGCCAAGTGGGGCTACACAGTGTGGTCTTGTTGTAAAAAACAAAAAACAACAAACAAACACACAAACACAGACAGATCTCAAGTGAATGACATAATGATTGGGCTCTAGGAAAAAACAAACAAACAAACAAACAAACAAACAAAACAAGCCCAAACTTAACACATGGCAAGAAATACTAAAGATTAAGGGAGAAATTAATGAAATAGAAACTAAAAGAACAATACATGTAACCGATCAAAGATTTGGCTCCTCAAGAAGATTAATGATATTCACAACATCTTAGTCAAACTAACAAAAGAGAGAGAAAAACTCAAGTCAACAAAATCAGAGATGAGAGTGGAGTTGTTAAACAGAATTCAATTATGGAACACTCTGAAAAGTTTTATCCTAAAAAGATGGAAAGCCCTAAAACAATAAATTCTCAACTCCTATGTTCTACTGAAATTAAATCAGGAAGAGTACATAAACAAATTAAAAAGACACACAAAAAGCAATGAGATTGGCACCGTAATTAAAAGTCTTTCCACAAGGGAAATCCTTGACTTTTGACTTCTATCAAACATTAAAGGAAGACCTTGCAACACTTCTGAAACTGTTCCACAAAATAAAAACAGAAAGAACACTAAAAAGCTAATCCTATGAAGCCAATTATTATTCTGACAACTAATCTGGATAAAGGTATGACAGAAAATAAAAGCTATAAGCCAATTTTTCTGATGAAAATACAAGCAAAATATCTCATCTAACAGGATTGGGTGCATTCAGATGTAAGCGCTATGGACAGTTGATGGCTTCTGGGGATGAGAGGGTCAGGTTTTTTAAGGGTGTTGCTTCTGGTAGGCCGACCTTGCTACAGTAGATGCCTCCAGAATGAGAAGTATATGGCCAACAAAAAATGGAGTTAGTGAGCTATTAAAATTTTTAAAAGAGAATACAGGGATGAGGGGGATATTAAAATATTAATTTAAAAATGAAAAATATAGCTATCTTCAGAAAAAGAATACTGGCTAGTATATATGTGTATGCACAGACATATATACATACACATATATATTAATCTATTAGTCTCCTAAAACTGGCATAGTAAAATATTGCACACTAGCTGACATAAAGCTATAAAAAATGTCCTGGAATAATTTGTAATAGACAAAGCATTAATCAAAACAATAAAGACTATGACAAACATTTGTAAATGTTATAATAGAACCCAATAATTTTATGCCATTTAAAATTTTTCAAAAGAAAATCTTACAGGGTATATATGGTCTTAACACTTTGGTTTTGGATTTATGACCTCCAGATTATAAGAAAACAAATTTCTGTAGGTTTAAACCACCCAAACTGCAGTACATTTTTAAAAAGCTTTAGACAACTAAAGGCATCCAAATAAATATACACACTTATGTATGCAACATAAAAATACAAATCTTCCTTTTACTTAAAATAATAATCTTTATCTTCCTTTTCTAAATTATTTCAGTGTTTGTGACAACTTTTGTACTTTTAGTGGTTGAACATATGTTCACAAGTTCCCTGGATATCATTGCTTTCAATATAAGTACAAAGTCAATTATAGTTCCCTTACTCTGAGTTTTTTCATACCAAAGATTGTTATAGTTAGACAATCACATATATGGGGATTATTTTTCTTCACAGGCTTTTATGTGTCCTTTAATAGTATTTCCTATCAATTATGCTGTTTTTGATTTTGAATAAATGTGTATGGCTAATAAAATAATATTCTCTGCATGCAGTACTTGATTAATACTTTAGGCACATAGGACTCAGTTTTAACAGGGTTACAGAGGATGTTCAACCTATGAAACTATATAGTCTACAGGAGTAGAACTGTACCCTGTGGTTGAGTCTAGGACTTCAGTATGTACAGCAGTCCTACCTTGGAGGTCCTCATTCTCATAATATGGTCTTACTCAAGTGGATTTTGAAGGGGTTTAACACAACCACCAACATCAATAGTATTTTCCGAGCATGATACAATTATTGCAGTCTCACAGCAACTGAGATTGCCTCCACTGGGCCTGCACAAGACTAGGCCTCTCATTAGTCAACCACAGAGTAAGGGTTCTATCCCTCTCTGCTAAACTATTGGCTACTGAAGGATTCTAGGGGAAAGGCAGTTACTGTCTTTAATTATGTACCCACAGGTACCTCAATGGATAGTTCCAAATTCATGGTCACAGAGATGGCCCTGTTTATGCTCGGTGAGTCACAATGCAAAACAAAATACATAATAAGTATGAGACAAGGGCTTATAGAGAAGAGGAAGTGTGAGCTGGGGTAGGAAGAAGATGTGACAGGGTGAGGGGTAAGAGTAACCAGAATATATTCTAAAAATACGGAATGCTCAACAAAATTAATAAAACTTATAATAAAAAAAATAGAAGAAGCATGGATTCTCAACTATGTGGCAAATACACAAAACAATGAGAGTCTGCTCTACATGACAGGCTTTGGCTTCCAGAATGAAACTAGATATCTGAGTTTGTTTACATGGGAATTATCGCACTAGAACAAAATCTCAGCAGAGGTTTGAAGAAATAAGATAGTGACATCCAGGAATTTCTTCTTGGTGTGCTATTCTTAGGATCTTGGATCTGTCTGGGTGAACTTATCCTCTGGGATTGTGTCCTTTACCTGGAGAAGGTAAAGAAGACAATTGGGAGATCAGCAGATACAAGAATACTAGCACCATTTCCAGGCCACCTGGCCTTTTCTCACTTGACTTGAATTTCCAAATATCACCTTGAGCAAAGCAAGGCTTTGTATAGCTCTGTTGTAATTCCACTGGTCATCATGAAGGCATCTGTGATAGAAGATGAACAGGGATCATTCAAGAAGAAAAGATACATTGACAACAAACACAAAGGCATCTACATGACAGAAACATGGCTCTCTATATATTTCAAGATAGTCAGCAAAATGATTCTTCCGCTATAATATGAGCAAATTCCTGAATATCCAAACAGCTCCAATTAAGTGAACAGGGTCTGTGGATTTCAGGGAACAATCAAATAACTGTTTTAAATGGTTAGTTAGCTTACTGTTTACTGAGAAGAAACTGTTCAGTAAGACATTAAATGAAATGAAATAAAGAACCGAAGCTTGTTGTGTTCCCATAACTCACTCTCCTATGCCAACCTCACACCACTTTACCATGTACAGACAACACTCACTTTTGAGACCTCTCAACATTCACTGAAGCCTGGGCACTGAATGTTGACACCATCTCCTGTTGATCTTGAGAGAGGGAAGGCAAACAACTGGAGGAAGATGTGGCAACAGGAGCGGAGGCACTGGAAAGCCCATGGACATTTCTCACAGACAGCTTGTCATTGGTGATACAAAGGCTGGAGGGAAGATATTCCCTGAGACTGATGGAAGAACAGACAAAACTGTACTTCCCAACAACTGTCATGCTGCCACTCTTCAGCAACTGGATGTTTCCAACATCCCTATTCTTTTCCCCTGGTCATCTATAATACCCCCAGAGAGTGAGTGCACTTTTGGTGACTGTCTATATTGCTAGAATGGCAGGGTCAGCTTTAATTAAAGAATGGTTTAGCCTGGTGGTGGTGGCACAGGCTTTTAATCACAGCAATCATGAGGCAGAGGCAGGTGGATCTCTCAGTTCAAGGCCAGTCTGGTCTACAGAGGAGGTCCAGGACAGCCAGGGCTGCACAGAGAAACCCTGTCTCAGAAAACCAGGGTGGGGGCAAGCGAGAATGATAGAATGGCTTTATGTCGTCATCTGGCCTTTTATCAGCTAAAAAGAGTGGACCGTATGATCAACATCTTTAGAAAACAACTATAAATGGGCAATATGACTTGAACAAATTCGCAAAACAAGTGAGTACTACAACAAGAAAAAAACTGATGGTCTGACCCCAAAGTCTACACTGTTAACCACTACACTAGCTCTACTCCTTGAATCTACCTGTTGACCTTCCATAATATTGGGAATACTCCCCAAGAACTGCACCACCACATTACCACACTGATCGCTCCACACTGGAGTGAGAGTGCCCATTCACAACCAGCACTTACTCTGAACTGTTGCCACAGGTAGCAACAAAGATCCGAGTGAAGGCATGAACACACCCTTGAGAGCTGCTCTCCACTTTGAGAAGAAGAAAAAAAAATAAAGCATTCTTACTACAGTTACATATGTTTTGCACCCTCATAAAACATTCCTCAGTCAGGGCCTTATGCTGAAAGGGCTGGAGTCAGGGGTCTGTGGTAGCCCACTCATACTGATGGGTCTCCTGCCACATTCTGGACCCTGTGAAAAATAACTTCCAATGTTCACTTGGGCTCTGATTCACATCTGTCTGGAGTGTGTGTGTCGGGGGGGGGGGGTAATTAGCACCATTTGCAAATGGGGAAATGCAGAGGCTAAGCAACTGGCCCAAAGTCACAGAGTAAGGATCTGGAATGAGAGTCAACAAACCCTGCAGGCCAAGTGCTCTCCCTCACCCAGGAGGTGTGCATCAGAGAAGCACAGACCTCTGTCAGACCAGGATGGTCTTCATGCAGGAGAGCACACGGGAAGGCACACAAGGAGGGGAGCTGGGGGAATTCTCAGAGATGCACATCTAGGTCAGGAAGCAAGAAGGGATCTGGAGAGAGGATTCTACAAACACTTACCTTCCTTGAACAACCCACTAACAGAGAAGCAGAGCGTCGTTTCCTGAAAGGGAAGAAGGTACAGACAGGCTTAGGGTCCTGCCTAACCTTCTACTCACCACCGGCTTTCTGAGTATGTGATGTGCCCCATGGAAGTAGCAGGTGCTTACTGTCTGAAAACATATGTCCACTATGAAGGAGGTCAGGTCGTGTTGAGTTTTGGGCAATGTACGAAGGAAGTGAATAATGTCACATTTCTTGTGCTTCAAGAGCTGCCTCCGCATATCTGTAAAGAAGGAGACAGAAAGATTTGTGTCCTTGGAGTTGCACATGCTTTGCACACAAAGCAATCCCCAATCAGAGACATAAGCTAAAGGGTCCAGGAACAGACAGCTGGGTTGAAGTCAAGAGAATGTGGCAGGAATGGAGAGGGCAACAAGAAGAACCTTAACCTCTGGCGTCTGTGATTGTGCCTTCTATCCCCCTTTATCCTGTCCAGTGTTGCCCACCACACACTTACAAGGATCCTTGAGCATCTTCATATTTCTGCTATACTTGAAGTACTCACACAAGCTGCTCCTAGGAGAAAAGGAGGAAACATGTGGTGATCCAGCCAGTGTGATGGTTCCAAGGGATTGCCTGTATCTGCTGGAAAACAGAGTGCAGTGCTCTGGGTCAGAGTTTGAGCAGAATGTGCTACTCACATGGATAAGTCCGTGGAACTGAAAAGGACGGTCAATGAGAAGCAAGCCTCAGCATGGTAAGCACTGAGGAGTTCCTGCCGATCTCCATTGTCATAGATGAAGAAATACCTTTGGGGGAGGTAATAGAGTAGGATAATCTCATTGGTTTGGACCCAGAATAAGATTTCATAGTTTTATCAATTAGAGCTATAATTTTATAGCCTCACTTCTCCCCTCATTGCTCCCTTTTGTCAGATTCCCAGGGTACTTACTGCTGCAGGAACTGTAGAACCATTGTCTTAATGGACTCAGATCCAAAAAAACTTCCCTGAAATAAAAGTGAACAGGATGTAGGTGTTGACCCATTCTTACACACAGTTTCAAACCTCTCTCCTCACCTTGCAAGTTGGTAAGGTCTTATGATCTTCAGGGCCACAGAGAGTTGGTTTATGTGATTCCTGTCCATCCTGTGGGAGGCAAGAGAATCAAATGCACAGCTGGAAGGTGATGCTGGATGATAAAGGAAAGGGCCATGTTTACAAGGGCCTAGATCCCACAGGATAGGAGAATGCCAAGGGGGGAAGATGAGAGTTGGTGAGTGGGTGGGGGAATACCCCCATAGAGGCAGGGGAGGGGGGAGGGAATAGGGAGGTTCCAAAGGGGAGGTCTGGAAAGGGGGAAACATTTGAAATGTAAATAAAGTAGAAAAAATAAAAATTAAAAAAAAAATAAAGAAATCATTCTCTTAGCTCAATTAAAAAGAAAAAAGAAAAAGAAAAAAAGAAATGTCACTGAAAGTAGCACAGTGGGGAGCATGCCTTGCCTCTGGCAAGTTCCCCTGTGAATCTGAATCACTTTTCCCTATCTCTTTGAGGCTTAAGGGACAACTGCAGAAAGTTTAACTTGAGCAAGACCTATTAGCTTTCAGAGAAGGTTAGATGCAGTGTCAGTCCCAGTTACAGAAATCAATAACGAAGGAACATACTTACTAGGCTTAGTACCTTGGGGAACAATTCCAGAATTGAACTGCCAAAAAAAGGGTAGCCTTATTAATAATTATGCAGTATATATGTGTATACAAACATTACATAGCATTCCATTAATATATAAGTTAGATGGCCTTTTTGGTTAATACATTGACTTTTTATGCATTTACTCATCCATCTATTGACATATAAATATAGGAACACTATTAAAATCATACAAATGTAATTGAAAGTAGAAATCCCCTTTCTTGTGGAATGACCTACAAGAAAGAAACTTATCTCCCCCCCCACCCGCTGCGCTCCCTGTCCTCATGTTGTTGGGCAGCTCCTACACACACCACTCTAGTCCCTTTCTCCAGGCTCACATCACATGAAGCCATGTTGGAGGAACCAGGGTCCAAGGACTCTTGCCCCCCTCCTTAGAGTACCCACAAGAGAAAGCTTTGCAGTGAGCAAGATGTGAGGTGGGATCCCAGGACCCTGTGGTACCCACTATTGTAGAGATCTGGGCCAGGTGGGGATATAACATGGATCGGGAGTCAGTAATTGAAGTCAGGGAGATGTTATAGAAAAGGAATGAAAGGAGATGAGGGAGATGTCAGGGAAACATAAGAGAGTGAAAGTGAAGGAGAAAGACAAAGCCACACAAGAATGAGAGATGATGGTACTCGATATCTTTCTCAGTGATGAGAGGGGCCATCAGGATACAACCTACATGGTGAGGCTCAGCTTTAAGCTTTCTATCAGGTAGTGCAACTTTGAGGCCACTCCTGAAAATATGAATCTAACATCTGATTCAGGGAAATCAGCTTCCTTCTACTTGCCCCTTAGACCAGCAGGCAGTTCCCCATTCAGACTCAAAGTACAGTTAAAAGTGCTCCTTTGCAGCAGTTCTCTCCTTCACTTTCCCTGGGCTGCTCCAGGGACCCAAAGCAAGAGAGAAGGCAAGACTTTACAGTATGGGGTTCCACTGAATGCAGGTTCATTTTTTTCCTATGTTGGACTTACTCTGGGAACAATGAAGGAGTTTGAAAGAAGAAGACATTCCCCCAGAAGCAGGCATCTTTTATGGTCACTATGTTCTCTCCTGGAGGTCCCTTTCTACTTGTGCGTGTCTGAGTTGGGGTCTAATTCAAGGAATCAATTCACTTCTTTCAGGCTATACAGGGATCCTCTTTTACATTTGGTATGATTATGAGCAAGTTAGGTAGATAAAAAGAAAGGAAGGATGGAGGCCTCTTTCTCTATATGACCGTCTTGCTCCAGGAAGTCCTCTGCTCCCTGCCATTGTCCCACTTCTATATCTTTGATTCAGAGAACCCATGTTTCCCTCCAAAGAGAGATGAACCCCCAACAGTAGCCCAGAGTAAGTAATGTTACCATCACCCAGAACTCCTGGCCTCATTCTAGCATAACAGAGCATTCAGGGCAGCCTGGGACAGATGAAGGGACTTCATAGGAATAAGAAAAGGGGAGCTCCAGTTAGGCTAGAGGAGGACTGCCGTCTTTCTGGAATAGGCTAAGTAAGTGTTCAGACATAGGAATCACATCTCTGAAGAAATGAAAGGATGGGAGAGTCAGATGGAGTGGAGGGCTGTGGGGACTGCTGAAGATACAGGCAGAGGGGAGGGTGAAGTCTGTCATCCTCCAAGAGGACCAGAAGTATTCCTCTTGCAGATAAACTGACTTTATGTTACGGGATTTATCCAGCAAGGTAGTACTCAGAGAGCTTTTGTCTGCGCATATCTTTTCTGGATCTGGGGCTTGCTCTTTAGCCATCTTCCATTCAGAGTTCACCTATAATTATGGGGGAAAATGCATGGATTAAGAGAAGTGAAGCAGAAGATTTCTAAGCCCTCAGCTTTTTCCTTTGCTCCATTACAAGTAACTCCACTTCCCTGCCTATTGTCAACACTCTGATGATCACTTCTACTTTCTCTCAGAGGAACTGTGGGAGGGGGGACTGGGTAGGGGAAGCAACGACTGGAATGTAAATAAATAAATTTAAAATAAAAAGAAAGATCTCAGTATTATGCCTCATCTCATTTTTATAGACATTCAGTTTGTCAGTAGTAGGAGCCATTGCCATAGTATCAAGCAAGCCAAACAGCTGATAAGATTTGTTGTAACTCTGGTTCAAGGGCAAAAGCTATGAGGGGAAAAATAAAGTTAATGCTACAATCTAACTACTAGCTAATCTCTCCAGTCTTACTCTCAAAAACAGCAACAAGTATAAGCTATTACCTGGATCATGTCCTCTTCATGGATATTCAAGGAAGGAGCCATATACCTTCTAGGAATCAGTGCCAAGTCAGTAGGATGGGTCATCAAATCTTCAGGAGGCAAGAACAGATAATCAAAAGACTGAGAGGCACCCCAGTGGTACAGTGCCAGCACCAACCCCTCCTAGATTTACAATTCCTAAGTTTCCATCCCAGCCAGACCCTTTCATACCTTGGTCAAAGGGGAGTCTCTGACTATTGAGGACTTGCTGAGAAGTAGCACACTGTTGGTTCATAGTCAGCTGCAGAATTACAGATGGAGTTCTGTGACTCCAAGGCTGGAGTGATAAAAAGATGGGGAGAAAGAGATAGGGCCAGCTGTGGGTGTAAGTGGTCTTAAATTTACATTACCTTTTTTTGATCCATCTTTTTTGATTTCACTGAATGCTCTTTCACTGAATGGGGTTCATCACAGGGGCTGATGAAGATTGATATCTGCAATGAACACATGAGAGTCTGTGTTGGCACTGAGAACCAAGAAGTCCCAGAATCATAAAAAATATGGCTCCCTGGCTTGCAATTTTTCAGTGACACTCTTGACACATACCTTATTATCAGTCTCATCTCGAATCTTGTCACTGATAGCCTTCAGCATAAAGGCAATGTTGGGATTATCAACAAAAAAATGGGCCTGCATTTTTTCATAGTGAAACTGCAAAGATAAGGGTGAGATAAATAAACTATGCAGGCAACTGTTATGGTTAACAGAGTTCCTCATCTGTCCTGTTTCCACTTGTCCTCATTATGTCCTCTCTTACCTGCACTGGAATGAAAGGGATGCTGCACTGGTTCTGAATCAAATTCAGCAACCACTTCTTATCATATTTTATGCCAAAGGGAATCTAGGATCAAACATGAAAAAAGAACGGAAGAAGACATTGGCAAATTGGAATTGAAAGTTTGATTTAATCAGACAACAGTGTTCAGCCCATAACATACTCCATGAGTCTGTTCACATAAAAATCTAAAACATGTAAATAAATCTATTGTGGTGGAAAACAAACCAAGAGTTGCTTAAAAATGACACAGAGAGGGAAGAATAAAAGAGAACAATTACAAAGGGAAACATGGATGCTTGATGTGTTTGACAGGCATGTTGACTGGGATAATGGTTTCAGAGATGGGCAGTCAAGTATTGGTAAGTTACATACTTTAAATGCATGTGATTGGTTATCTGTAAATTTTCCTTTTAGAAGCCATAAAAATAAGAAGACTCAAGCATATTGTTTCAAGCTTTAAAGCAACATCTAAAGATTGAACAAATTTCATTATTTCTTTCACATCAGCTGTAGATTTTCTGAATTGCCTTTCATTTCATTCAGGTGGTTTCCTTTGATAATCCAGATATTTATATCAACTTTCTTTTAATATTTTAATGAGTTAATTTACTTTGTATTATTTCCTGGATTTTTGAGATTATAAACATAATTTCATTTTAAAAGCCACAATAAATGGCATTACCTATGGCAGACCTAGTTTTTTCTTTAACAAAGACCCCAAAGACACTGTAACAACCTCCCCCGATACACACACAGTTTTAGCAAAACAGCCTTCTAATATACAGTTGTTACATCTTCTTAGCATTGACTTCTTCCTTTGCTTATACACACGACCCTGTCTTCTCCCTACAGTTACCCTGTTCTCTTTATATTCCTTCTCTGATTTCCCCCTTAATTGATCTAGCATGTGGGCTCCTATGTCAACTCCTCTGTACCCAGAAAAGCACCTAATGACTCTACACAAGTCAAACACAACTCCTCCTGATCCTTCTTTTAAATATTAGATACTTTTTGCTGGGGCACTTACTGTGATCTTGAACCAGTTCTCTGAAGTATCATCTTGTTTGTCCCTCTCCATTTTTCGCTCTGGAGGATTTCTGCCCCTCTCCATGTTAACACGCATTTGGTTCCGTTTATGTAAATTGACTTTCTGATGACGGGACGGAATGCCATATGGAGTACTGTGGAAAAATGAAGGGAACGAATAGTCCGTATATACTTAGAAATTCTCCAATAGACCATTTGCCCCACTTGTACCAGCATTACCAAAAGAATGTTCAACCTCTTGGAGACGTAAACAACATATTTAACCACAATGTAATGGATTTCACTGGCTGGTATATTTCAGCCATTCTGACTGGTCACTTACTATCTTCTTCGAGTATACATGGGAGAATTACTTAATGTTGGCTCTCCATCTTGCTGCTGATAAAATGAAGTATGCATTGTATCTCTGATGTATTCGGTGGAGTTGAAAACTCTCCGTCGGAAAACATGCCGGCATCTCATTCTTCTTTGAATGGGGTTAGTTTCAGAACTGTGCCCTTAAATTAAAATGAATATATTAAGGTACAATAATAAAAAAAAAAAATCATGGAAAAATACAATAGCTAATGAAAGTCAAGATTTGATATAACCCACCCCCCAAAATAAATCTGTGAGTAGTATAAAAACATTAAAATATTTCACTGTGCTTCCATTTCTTGGGAAATGAGAGGCAGAGAACATTCACAGCTAAGGAGAAAACCCAATGGTAAAAATTTGGGTTGAATAATTGGTCTGTGATGTTACTAACCGTCTTGCCCTTCTCAGGCTGAGTGATCTGAGACAAATTATGTTTCATTCCTCAATCTTCATTCTCTCTTCTGTTTGAAGAATAGAAAAAAATTATATTAGAAGTTGCTTTATAGTTCAAAGATCAAAGGCAAACTGCCTGCCTGAAAGAAGAACTAGACAAGAGATAACAGAAAGCAGAACAAAACATACAGGTTGTATCCTGCTCATATATTATCCTGAAGACTAGAAAAGGAGAAGGACAGAAATTAAAGGAAGTGTGGTAAGCATATTTAACAGATCTTAGTCTAGAAGTTTCCATTTTAAAAAAAAAAAGCAACAAGTTCATATAAAAACAATAGAATAAAAGTGTGCATTGAAAAAAGAGATGACTCAGCACTTTAGAGGACTTCCTACTCTTGTGGTGAACAGTAGTTCGCTTCCCAACACACACATGGTGGTTTGCCACCATCTGTAATTCCAGTTCCAGTGGATTCAATGTCTTCTCCTGACTGTCTCAGCCACCAAGCACACACATGGTGCACATTCATACATGAAAGCAAAACACTCGTAACATAAAATAAAATAAATCTCAAAAAGTTAAAGTAAAACATAAACAGGCTGGGGAGATGGCTCAGAATGTAAAGGGTTTACCACCTATCCTGACAGCTGGGGTTCAATTCTCTAGACCCACACTGTGGGGGAAGAGAACTGTTTTCCTCAAGTTGTCCTGTGACCTCCAAACATGTACCCACAATAAGTGAATGAATGAATGAATGAATGGGTGTTTAAAATAAAACATCCCTGTGGCGTCTGAGAGCACACACATAGTATCAGCCCCTAGAAGACAGAAGAAAAAAAGATTGGCACATGCTCCAGGTCAACTGGTCTACATCAAATCATCAGGGCAGTAAAGGAAAGTCAATGGCACTGATAAACTTGTAGGCAAATCTGAGTACTTATTAAGTAGTGCAATAATTTTTCTGGGACATATATGTATATCTTAGATATAATATAATGAATACTAAAAAAAGAGAGGGGAAAATATTAAAGGGGATGTGGTAAGCATATCTTATATATAATGAAAATTCATGTCAAATCAGGTGAGGGTAAATATAACCATAAGGTTGCAATGTTCATGTACTGTCTGAGGACAGGTAAAAAACAAATGTGTAGCAAAATAGTGTATTTGGACCAAATTATACCTATAATTTAATCAAAAGTAGGTTAAATACTCGAAATCAAAGGCAGAAAGGGCCTGATTACATTTTTAAAAAATCCATCAGCTAATTATAGTGGAACTTGTCTGAAATTCACCACGTGGGAGGCTGAGGCAGGGGAATCAGGAATGAAAGCCGAGCTTTAGCTACTTTGGGAGTTTAAGGCCAGCCTGGTCTACACAGCAAGATTCCATCTGAGAACAAATAAAAGAAAGGATTCTGTCAAATGTTCTTTTAAATACATAAAATCTAGTTATAAATAAATTTTAAATAAAAAGGCAAAATATTCTCACTTATATGTGAGCACTTAAAGATTGAACTCATAGAAATAGAGAATATGATGTGATTACCAGAGATTAGAAGCTGGAGAAGCAGAGATGAATAAAGAATAATTCATATGTGCAAGATAGGATATCCATTAAGATAAGAAGAATAACTTCTAATATTAATTTCTTCAGATTTGTGTGTTTATGTACACACATAATGTGTTAGTGTGTATCTGTCTGTCTATGTGAGTATATGCACACATGTGTGTGCAGGCACTTCTATGCATGTACAGAAGCCTGAAAGGAGCATCAGGTCCCTCAGAGTCAGAGTTACAATTGCTGGCAGGAAGCCCATTTTGCTACATGAATGTTAAGGCTGGAACAACATTTCCCATAATTGCTCTGCAAGTGTTCTTAACTACTGAGCCATCTCTCCAGTCCCAATTTCTAATGCTCTACTACACAGTAGTTATATTCAACAATAATTATATATACATCTATGATATTTATAAAATAACAAAATATATATATATATCATTTTTGTACTATGTAACTACAGGTTTGTACTGGAAAAAGAAAAAGCCCATTTTAAAGAAAGAAGTTCTGTGGGGTGAGGTAAAGGCAGAAGAATCACAAGGTCAAGGTCATTCTTGCCTATATAAGAAGCTCAAGATCAGATGAGGCTACAAGAAACACTGTCTCAAACAGGAGAGGAAGGGGAGAGGGATGAAATAGTACAGGAAAGGACATTTCAGTGATTAAAGGTTTAATTAAGCAAGAAGAGAGTTTTCAAATGCATGAATATCTTAATATAAAGAAAGGAGATAGACTGGAGGAAAAAATAAGTGGACAAATGCACAATTTGGGTGAAATTTCAACTTATTAAATAACAGATAAATATATCAGACAACTGTTCATTTGCATGAAGAATATTTAAACAATATGAGAAACAAAGCAGGCACAGAATCACATGCCTGTAGTCCTAAATACCCGTGGGCAGGATAAAGCAAAAGGATCGCTTTAGCCCAGGAATTTAAGAACATCCTGAGATGTCATTTATGTACCTATGAATACATATATAAAATAAGATTTTATATATTGTACATACATATATAACAAATATACTTAATTGGGGTGAAGCCTACTTACAAGTAAAACATTTCAGAACAGTTCACATGGCAGGCCATAAAGCAAGTATCTACAAACTTCTATAAGGATAATGCAGTGTTCTGAATGACTCAAGTAGATTCAATGTTAATGTTTGCTCTCCTGTTCCTCTTCTAATACTAGTATGAATCCAAAGAATATTAATTTCCACCAAAACATACTCTAGGTTATATTTCCTATTTCTCAGATCCTAAGCCTGAAATGATCCAAAGTTCAATCAAGTCTTTCTTTTCAACTGTGGCTGGGGGGTAAGGCACCTCACTTCAGATAAAGCTACAAGAACGGAGGCTTTCCATGGAAGAAACATGACAATCACCTCAATACTCATTTGATCTTTGTCTTCTGGAGAGGGGAAAGTAAACAGCTTGGGGGGCTTCTGCCACCCCGACCCCACCCTGTTCCTGCCTAAAGAGGTCACCTTAGTGCCATATGAGAAGAGAAAGGGGCAGCATCACTTCTGCCCTAAGAAAACCTGGGCGAACACATCATGCTTAGCAACTCACCCATGGTAAGTCCTGAAGTACCTTGTCGCGAACGTCCTTATTGTGTTCTTCTGTGTGGTCTAGAGCTGAAAACCTGAAGAGAGCTGCTGAGAAATATGACAGCAAGCTTCAAATATCAGTTATAAGATGGAAACCCTTACAGGAAGTTTCATCCCATAGAGCCTAGGGAGGAGGGCCCTAGAGGTATGCAGAGTAGACCAACTTCCTGTTTTTACTGCCCCCTGAAGTTTCTACCAGTGAAGCACCCAGGGAGCTCTTTCACATTGAACCACTGCTGTGCCAGAAGCCAACTAAAGTCTGAAGCCTTGAGACTCTGGTACTTGTTGCTACAAACGCAGGGAACTTTGCATTCCCTGATCTGTTTTGGCTACATTACACTGTGTTCTTTATTCTTTGAGAGCTCCGAGTGCCCACTATTAACCAGGCACTGTACTTCTGTTCCACATTAGATCTGCTCTCCCCTCCCCAACTCCTCAAAAAATTATCTGATCTTAGAATCACCAGCTGACTGAAGTTGTGGAGGCTTAATGGGGTACGAGTTTCGTCTGGAGATAGTCACCTGTTAACCTTGAGAAACAGAATAGAACTAAGAACTGTGGCAAAGGGTGAGCCCCTCGTGTACGTTCGAGTAGAGTCAAGTAACATCCTTTGTTTTCTTAAGTTAGAAAATAAAGTAACAAAATGTTCTGAAAAGTGTCGTATGGTTGAAATTTACCTTCAGTTCATTCCAGAGACAGAGAGTGGAGAGGAGAAAGGGGAAAGGAGGGGGGGGAGGGGAGGGGAGGGGAGGGGAGGGGAGGGGAGAGGAGAGGAGAGGAGAGGAGAGGAGAGGAGAGGAGAGGAGAGGCAGGAGATAAAGGAACTAGCAAAGTTTATTAAATCATTGTGATGTTTTAGTGAGACTAGAGTGAGAGTTGTCCCTGTGGAGAAATGTCCCACTGATTATAGACAAGAACGAAGTTCCAAACCTGTCAAGCCTCTTTCCAAGAAGGGGAAAAGAAAGGGGGTCTAGACTCTAGTAAATTCACAGACTTCCTCGAAATTCTTCTAACTTTTTGGCAGCCCAGTCTATGTCTACATGCTCTGTGAGATGAAGTCCGGCCACTGAATGAAGTGAACAGATGCCCCCACCCCTCTCTGCATCTCTCTCTGTCTCTGTTTCTTTGTCTCTCCCTGTCTTTTTGTCTCTCTGTCTCTCTCCGTCTCTCTGTCGCTCTCTCTCTGTCTCCTCCCCCCCCCCGTGTGTGTGTACACATCTAGGGTGATGACAATATAATACGGGAAAAACACACATCTACAAAAATGAATTGCCAAATCAGGAATTAATTTTTTTTATACAATAGTATATAACCAGTTTTCTATTTTGTGTGTGTGTGTGTGTGTGTGTGTGTGTGTGTGTGTGTGAGAGAGAGAGAGAGAGAGAGAGAGAGAGAGAGCTAGAGCGAGAGTAGGGACATGTGTGTGTGAAGGTCATAGAACAACTTAAAGGAGGCAGTTCCCTTTTGCTGTTTGGCCTTGGAGAATCAAACTCGGGTCTTCAGTCAGCTCTATCTAGTTAGCTATCTCAGCAAGCTTCATATAAATATTTTCATAAACTGGAAAATTCTATGGCTTCAGTGTTTGTGTTCTCTCCAAACCCATGGTAAAACTTAACTGCCAATACAATAATATTAAGAGGTGAGGCAGTTGAAAGGTGTCTAAGCCAAAGAGCCTCTGTACTTACATGTTGGATTATTGCCTTCATGAAAGGCTTTTAAGGAGTACATCTATATTTGCACCACTTTGGGTTTTTGTTGTTGTTGTTGTTGTTTTTTAATTTGCATTGCAAATGTTTTCCCCTTTCTGGTTTTTTTTTCTCCAGAAACCCCCTATCCCATCCTCCCTCTCCCTGCTTCAGTCTTATAATGATGTGATAGACTTTCTATAAAGCAGAGAAATGACCACTTCCAGATACTCTTGTGTTGCTATCATAAGTTTGAACTTACTGCCCTCTACAACCATAAGCAGTGTTTGTGTTTATGAATCATCAGCTTTAAGATATTCCATTATAGAAGCCCAGTTACCCCACAATAGTAAATATACATGAACTTTTGTCTTACACTTTATTTCATTTCATACATTTTTAATTAGAATATAATTACATCACTTTCACCCTTTTCTTTCTTCCTTCTGGCCCCTCCCAAGTCTCCTCCCTCCAACTCCTTCCATGCTTCTCCTCATTCTTAATACTCTCAAATTAATAACCTTTTCATCACGGATTATTATGGGTACACACACACACACACACACACACACACACACACTTAAATAAAGGACTCAATATTGATGGCGGTCTGTGGCTTTCCTTCATGGCCTATAACACAAACTTAAAATCCACTTTTCATTGATGTTCCCTGAGCCATAAGTGCAGGAGCTGTGATGTAACTGTATCTACTGGGGCTGGGCTCATCGTGATTTGTTGGTCTCAACTGTATCCAGTTGTTCTATGATTGTCTCATGCTAAAATTTATATGGAACCAGAAAAGAAAACTGGATAGCCAATGCTATCATGAATAAACAGACTATGGGGGAAATTACCATTCCAGAATTCTAGAGGTATCACAGAACTACAGCGATAAAATTAATATGGTCCTGGTACAAATAATAATGTGTAAAACAATGGAACAAACTATAAGACCCAAACATGAGTAGTTGTAACTACAGCCATCTGATGTTTGACAGAGGCAATAAAACATACACTTAGAGAAAAGACATTGTCAACAAATGGTGCAGGGAAAACAGGATTTCTATATGCAAAAGAATGAAATTAGGCCTATGTCTGTCGCCCTTTACAGAGAAGTAGATAGAAGTGGACCAAATTTCTCATTTTGAAACGAGAAATACAAAAACTGCTAGAAGAACACATAGGCAGTACCTTACAAGATATAGGTGTAGAAATGGCTTTTCTGAACAGAACTCCATTAGCCATGGAATTAAGGTCAACAATTGATAAAATGGAACCTCATAAAACTAAAAATCTTCTGCAGGACTAAGGAAACAATCAGTCATATGAAGAAGAAACCCACAGAATGGAAAAGAATCTTTGCCAGATATGTATTGGACAGAGTATTAGTATTCAGAATATATAAAGAACTCAAAAAAACAAAGAGTATAGAACACAAATGACAAAATTGAAAACTGGATGAGGGATATAAACAAAGAGTTCACTAGAAGAAATGAAATGGCTTGTCAATACCTCAAAAAGCATTCAGCATCCTTAGCAATAAGGGAAATGAAAATAATTTTTAAAATTGAGATTTCATTTTAACAAAATAGCTAAGAATAGTTAAGAGCAGCAAAACAATTGGCAACAAATGAGGTTGTGGGGAAGGCAAACCTTCATTCACTGGAGCTGGGAATGTAAATTTGTGCAGCCACTCTACATATCAGTATGAAGAACCCCCCAAAACTAAAAATAATTCTACCACATGACCCAGCTAAGCCCTTGGTATCTGTGCAAAGTACTCAACATCCCACTCCATAGATATTTTTTAGCCATGTTCATTGATGTCCTACTCACAATAGCTAAGAAACACAATTAACCCAAATGCACTTCAGCAGATAAGAGGACAGTGAAAATGTGCAAGTACATTTAAAAAGCCTTACCCTATCTTTGTGCAGTGAGGGTTTTTTGTTGCAAGAGCCTGATCTTGGTCACTAGTTTAAATAAAGGACTCAGACTTCACACACACACACACACACACACACACACACACACACACACTCATGCCTTAGGTTAAGGTTTCATTGCTGTAAAAGAACAATATGACCAAGACAACTCTTAGAAAAGAAAACATTTAATTGAGGCTAGCTTACAGTTTCAGAGGTTCAGTCCATTATCATCATGGCAGGAACTTGGCAGCATCCAGACAGGCATGATGCAGGAGAAGCCTAGAGTTTTACATATTGATCTGAAGGCAGCCTAAGGGGACTGACTGTCTTCCACAGGCAGCCAGAGGTGGCTCTGCTACACTAGGCAGAGCTTGAGCATAAGAGAGCTCAAAGCCTGCCTACACAGTGGCACACTTCCTCCAACAAGGCCACACCTACTCTAACAAGGCCACACCTCCTAATAGTGCTACTCCCTGTGACCAAGCATTGAACACATAAATCTATAGGGGTCAAACCTATTCAAAGCACCACAATATATGATACATATATGCAAGAAATATGGTTTAGCTTTAAAGAAAATGAAATCACAAAATTTGCAGGTAACTGGATTGACCTAGGAAAGATTATACTGGGCGATGTAACACAGACCTAGAAAGACAAATAAATGCCTCATATCCACTCTCATCTATGATTTCTGGCTCTGTATCTTCAAATGTGAATATAAAACATGGAGTAGTCACAGAAATAAAAAAAAGTATGAAAGGACCATGGAAGTGAGAGGGTAATATCAGGATACAGGTTATATGAAGCAGGAAATGGAAAAACAGGAGGGGTCTCCAAATGAACAAGGAATGAGAGGTCAGTACAGGAGGAGGGAATAAGGACAAGTAACACCAAAGGTGTTTGATAAAGCCTCAAGGAAACTTACTGTTTTATGTTCACCTAAAATTGTAAATGTGTATGCATGCACATGCACGAACACACACACAAGCGCGTGCGCACACACACACACACACACACACACACACACACACAAGGAAGTTACCCTAAAGGGGCTGATAAGGCTCCCTACAATAACCATAGACTAACAAAAACTCCAGTATCATGTATAAGAAATCCTTCAAATGGTTCATCAGGGAAATTCAAGTAATCCCCCAAATAATATAGATTATGTCAGCTGTCCTTGGTTGCTTCTCAGAGGCTGAAGGTGGGCCCCTACTGCTGAACACACCACGCACTTAGGAAACAGGACTCAGCTTATTTGAACTGTACCTAACATGAAATCTCCATTCCCATGGTCTAGCTCCAACTGTACCAGAAAATATTATGCAAGCTGCCAAAGGAGGGAAGCAGTTAATAGTCCTACCAGCTATGGGACCGATGAACCACAGCAATGATAGAATGATAAAATATGCATAAAGGGCCGGTAAGTGGTATTCACATGTTGGTGGCAGCTAGCAAGTGTTTAACTGGACTTAAGGCCCACTCAATAGGAGGGAAGCCATGCCTGGTACCAGACACCTAGCCAACTTCCCAAAGCTAGTGAGGTGATGGATCTTAGAAAAGATTCTTTTACCACCATTTTGATAGAATAGCATAATTCCTAACCACATTCTGAATCTTATCCTTATACCCACAGATAAGTGCAGCTACCACCACACATTTTAAAAAGCTTCTCTTTACAACAAGTATGTGTAGTTTTTGTCAATTTATTATAATCAAGTATTCCTTTCAAATTTTGCCTAATCACAAAATACCAAGCAACTAAAAATGTGCACTTAGAGAGTGAAATTATTCCACACCTTCAATCTACAAAATCCTCACAACCTATAAAATAGTCTGTATCAGTAGCACTTTGCAGTAGCATCTATACTACAGTATAGTTTAAATGAGTGTTCCCCAAAGGTTCATGTGGTAAAGCCTTAGTCATCAGGAAAACACTATTGGTAGGTGGTACAACCTTTAAGAAATAAGTCTTGTGGGAGGTTCTTACATGTTTAGGAATAATCCCCTTAAGGGGTTTTAGGATTCCAGGACCTTCTCAATTTGCTGGCTGATGGGATGAACACATTTATCCAACACAGGCTTCCCTCCATTGCTGCCCAACACTTGTACCAGAGGCCCAAAGTAATGATCTGTCCTGTCAAAGAGTTGACCTTCAAACTTCTGAACTAAAATTACCATTTAATCTTTACATTTATTTCCCAGGTGTTTCATGACACTAACACAAACAGCTTATTTTATGGAAAGGAATATCTTCTAAAATATATTTCCAATATATTTAAGTTTTTCTAAAGATTTATTTTACTTTTATTCATTCGTGTGTGTGTGTGTGTGTGTATACCCAAGCATGTACATGTGTGAGTATGCACACAGGGCTCCCAGAGACCTGAGGAGGATATTATTTACAGGTGGTTATGAGATACCTCACATAGATCTCAAAACAAAACTCAGGTCTTCTGGTACAGAAGCATATGGTCTTAACTGCTGAGTTATCTCACTAGCTCCTTAATTTTATTTTTGAAAAGTAGGACAAATTAAAGAGGCAATAAGAAACCATTACTCTAAATTTTCGCTGACTTTGTACATATTACAGTGGATTATAATTTATTCTACATTATAATATATATTTAATTTTTATTATATTTTAATCATGTATGTGTGTGCATGTGTGTGTGTTTGTGTGTGTGTGTGTGTGTGTGTGTGTGTGTGTGTGTGCTCGCGCAGAGGACTGTGGCAGCCAGAGGTACTGGATCATTATTGAGCTGGGTTAACAGACGGTTGTGAACTGAATGATGTCAGTGCTGGGAACTGAACTCAGGTCCTCGGCAAGAGCAGTATGCATTCCCAACTGCTAAAGCATATATCCAACCCCATAACATGTAAGTTTTTTGGCATAATTTGCATAAAATGTTTCATTACAGATGAGGAAACAACCTGACAACTTAGGCAGAATAAGGTCATATCTCTTATGTGATCTTCATTATTTTTTTTTTTATTTCAACATCATATGGCGAATCCAAATAAGAGAAGGAATCATTCTGTGTGGGTGGAGAACCAGTGATTTGGACACCTTAAGCATGTCTCCAACACATCTTAGAAAACCAAGACTGAAACCTGAAACTTGGACATCAAAGCCTTTTATTTTATTTTATTTCTATTTCTATTGTCCTTGTTTTAATTAGAGTAGCCAGTCATAAACTTTGATACCATAACAGGAATACCCATACAATTTAGACAATGTGGAAAGTACATGGAAGGAGGGACAAACATAGCTAACCTTTAAAAAGTTTTAGATGTATTTTACTTCTTGTGTTTATAAATGTTTTGCTCACATGTATGTGCTGGTGCATGCATGGTCCCAGAGGATGTCAGAAGAGGGCACCATATCATATTACAGGTGGTTGTGAACTACCATGTGAGTGCTGAGAATTAAACTTTGGTCCTCTGCAAGAGCAACACTTGCTTTAAAACACCGAGCCATTTTTTTAGTCCGAAATATAGTTAGCCTTTTGAGTTTTCCTTCTAACATTAAAAAATAAAGCCTAGATCCAATGTATGGTGACAACTGGGGCAGTCTTAGTTTTCAGTTCTGTAGTTTTAAACAAATTACATAATTACTATTCTACGGGAGATGCAAAGCAACCTTTAATTGCTATTGCAAAATATCTTTGGCAGCACAGGGCAGAAATAATTTGTTTGTTAAAAATGTATCTTTGTAAAATGTAAAAACTCACTTTAATGAACAATTAAAATTTACATAAAACATTTTCATAGATAAATACGGAAATTAATATCAAATTAGGATAATGCTATTCAGCATCACGGGAACTTTAGAAAAAACCCTTAAATCTAAATAATTTGGTGATGGATAGAAACCCAATTTGAGTACTATTCACTATTTTCTTTAAATAAATATACCTAAAAGCAAAGTAATCCTTGTCCTCTTGTTGAGAAAATTTATTTCAGGAGTTGGGAAAATACACGATTTGTCAGAAGGTGTGAGTTGAGGATCATAGTTAAAGGTGCAGAGATAAATGCTGTCATAATGGCAGAGAGATTGGCTTTTTACTATAAAAAGTATTTAAATTCAGAGTTTAGAATACTGAGTATTAAAGCAAGATGAGAAATCAAAGGTTGAACACTTCATTCATGACAAGTTTGGCCAGTAGAAATCCAGGTATGTGCAGGAGCACTTTATGAGCATGGACAGTCATACGTCACTAACTCTACCTTTGAAGTTCTCAGCTTTAACTGACTGCCATAGTCTAAATCCTCCTGCTCTATTATTTCCTTACATTAAAAACTGTGTCCTAATAGAGTGTAATACCTTTTCCTGTGCTGGACACCTGTAAAGGAGGATGTCACCAAATCCTAGTGTTTAGGAGCATGCTCAGTAAAGTAGATTAAGATTTGGTCCTCTCTCCATGACAGCAGTAAGTAAAAAGTTGTCCCATCTTGAACTCAGGTAAGCAAAAATATTTCAAGACTTTTATCAATACTATTGATCTAGTCATCTTTAATGACTACATTTTTACCTGGCTTAATCAAATTGAGCATTCTCTCACTAGCCTGCTGATAATACTCATGGTCTAGCATTGACAGTTGACTTGTGGTGCTCTGCTGAAATAAGCATTCCCAGACAACATCAACTTCGGTCGTTCTGTAACCATGATTAAATGAACAAAATGAAAACTGAGACAATGAAAATCAGAAATGAGCATTTCTGTCCTAGCTAATCTGAATGGCTCTATTTTTTTTCTTAGAATTTCATATATAACTACTGCACTTACATAATTTCTATGCTTCTCTCTTTCCCCTCTACCCACTTCTCAAATTCATGATCTCTTATTAAATTTATTGTTGTATACCATATACACACACATATACACAACTTATAGAATCCATTTATTGTTGCTCATATGTATATATGCTTAGAGTTGACTACTTGGGATTAGATAATCTATAACGAGCTTACTCCTTTTGAAAACTTATTTTTTCTTCAGCAGTCATTGAATTGCCTATAGCTCTTCATCTACAAGCCTTGTGACATTTCTGAAGCTGGTGTGTGTGGGGGGGGGTTGTAATATATTTCCCCATGTTTTTCAAACATTTTACTGTAATTTATTTCTCTTCCTTCCTCTGCCTCTGTAATACCTTCCCCTCCTCTCCCTAGTTAAGGTACCCCCTTTTTTCCTTCATAGTGTCTATATCCTATTATCCCCCTTTCTAGGGCTTCTTCCCCCAATCCCCATGATTCTGCTCCACTTTTCAGGTTTCTATGGTTACTTTAGGTTATACACTCAAATTTAAGATACAAGAAAGTGACACATGCTTTTTATCAATGACAGCTTCTGACTTGCTGTGTTCTCTCTTTCTAGACAAAATTTAACAAGATAGCAAAAAGGAGGGTGAGTGGTACTTAGTGACAGCCTCAATCAGAAGCAAGCTTTCTACTTTTTTTCAAACTCACCCTAAAATCACTTGATACAAATACAAGTCCTCCAAGTTACCACAAATACCATCTTATTGAGACATTTTGTTGTTCTTCATGGTGTGCATTTTTCATTTTGCCACAAGTAAAGACTCAACTTTCTTGGCTGCAGATGTGTTTTTGATGATTGCGTGTCTACAGACATTGTTCAGAATTGGTTGGCCACCCTGAAGTGTCCAGACAGTTTCCTAAGTCATGTAACTCCTTGTTTCCACAGGGACCAGGACTCTGCTGTACTTATCATGAATCTATGAGTGATAGAGTCCATTACAGAAAATTGCATGGAATTGCAGGTAGATTATCTATGGTATGGCATGGAGTGTGAGGTAAGACAATCGATTAGGACAAAAGAGAGCAAGGGGTTGTCATGGTGAAAGGATCCATCCTTCTGATATTATAATCCCTAACATATAAAGCCTTGTTACGGATCCAGCGTCATCTACGTTAAGAGAAAATAATAAAAGACAAAAAGACATCAATATATAAAAATCAATTTATTTACAGTTTTGGCCCAAATGGAGAAAAGCCATTTGGTTATCTCAGGACTACTCCCTTGCAAGGCCCCAACCCTTCACTCCAGCCAGGCTGGATTCCCTGTGCACACCCCCCCCCAACTTCTCCCATTAGTCCTGACCCTGTTATCAGATTCAGCTCCTCTTTGAAGAAACCATGATGACACCAATGATGCTTTCCTTTTATTCTTTATTAAGGTAGCTCTGCAAAGATCATCACAATTTTCCCAAGGACCAAGTGAAATGACTACTATCAACTCTTCACCCCATTGGCTACTGGAGATGCAAAAGTGGAAAGATGCTAAGTGAACACCTACGTGTCAAGGAAGTTTAAGGCAGTAGTTCAGACTCTGAAACTCAGGGAAAGTGCCTTCCTGTAGACCTACTACCTTTTCCTACATACCTAGCCATCTCTTCATAGAGCTCCAATAAGACTCAGATCATTTACACTCCTGATGTGATCACGAAGGGCCCTGACAGGGCACAAGAATGGAAGACTGAAAGTGGTAATGACTTTCCACACCACCACACCAAATGATTAGATTACATTGTATATCACAGAGATGGCACAATTTAATGTATAGAGATGAGTGTGTTTATCAATTCACTCTTACATTTCCAAATACTCACCTAAAGTACAGTGGTGCCATTGAAGGTAAGAAGTAGCATTCTACCAGGCGATGACACATGTCTGTAATCCCAGCATTCAGGAGGCAGAGACAGGTGGATCTCTATGAATAGGAGATCATCCCAGTCTACAAAATGAGTTCCAGGAAAGCTAAGAATATGGAATAGTAGAGCTGAGAAGAAAGCAAATCATATTTTTAATGATGGACTTAATATTGTTCTTGTATCTGTATGAATATCTTCCCATAAACCCTTAGGAAACTTCCTTGAAGTAGACTTGGGAATTTGTTTTATCCCATCAGAAGAATTATCAGGTGTCTGCTACCCTACAGTCTACAGGTGGAAAAATCTCCCCTTCCAAAGCATGACTGGGGCAAGGAGAAATGGCATGGACCACTGGTGAGTGTGCAACTACTCTGGAGAGCAATATAGAAACACCTAGGAAATATCTGGTAAAGCTGTGAGTGATCCTCTATTATAACCCTACAGTTACAACATGAATATACATCCTGGAAAATAGCTACAGAGTAATTACTGAAAACCATAGAAATAATATTCATTACTATACGATTTATTTTTTATTAAATTTGCAGGAAGATGACTGCTGAAAAGTCACCTTAAAATACATTATAATACATTATTTAAAAGAACCACATGCAGCCACGGAGAATAAATGGAGTAGCTCTCCAATCACTCAATGAATGGGGTAGTTCTCCAATTACTCAATAAGTGGAGTAGTTTACCATTACTAGCACACATAGGACTCTGAACAAGATATAAGGTATGACAAGAGAAACACAAAGACATCTAAAGCACTCCAACACAGAGATTTAAAACTATGAAAAAGAATGTTTTGTACAAAAAAATAAATAAATTATGAAGCTGTGGTCATAATGCATTAGGTAAAGTATGTCATGGGCAAGCATGAAGATCTGGATTACATTTCCAAAACCCACATAATAAAAGGCCAAGCATGGTAGTACAAGCTTATAACCACAGCATAGTGGAGGCTAGCCTAGTCTAGCCTAGTCTAACTGCTGAGTTCCCGGCCAATGAGAGAATGTGACTCAAACAAAGAAAATTTTCCAAAGGTGTACAGTAGTTGGTGTCTAACACCTGAAGTTGGCCTTTTGCCTCCTTACCTACACACACACACACACACACACACACACACACACACACACACACATACATATGCATACATGCAAACATGTACATACATACATACACACAGTATAAATCATAACTATGAATTCCAATAGAATGCTTGCTTCTGGGAGGAGGGAAAGGGCAATGAAAAGTGAGTAGACTGAAGAATTCTGTAGTCCTTGAAATAATTTGTCCTAATCCATGCCCACAGCTACAGCATTATCTGCTACACACACACACACACACACACACACACACACACACACACACACACATTTGAAATTTCCCTACCTTTGGGGAGGAAAGTCCAGCACATAGGTACTACATGCAAATTCTGATTTCTGAAGTCATAAACAAGACCCAGAAAATGCAGTTATTGCTTTTATAAAGGTAAAATCATAAATAATTTTATAGAGTTACTATAAATAAAATCTAGGTTATATTTTATCTCTTCAAGTCAGTATCTATACTTTACAAATGAATGCTCTTAAAACTTTTTCCAGGTAATTAAATCTGAAATTATTCTAAAGCTTGTCCCACAGAGCCCTGAAGCCTCCACAAATCCTATTGCTCTAGTCTCCTGGGTACTTCCCCAGAGTATTGCCCAATTCCCATTATGATGAACTATATATTTAAAGAAAACTATTATAGCAGTTTAAAAACACATTCTCACCTGGGTGTTCTGCCACCATGTGAAATTCCCACACATAGGAGGCTGAGGAAAGATTGCAAGATTTAGCCCAGCAAAGAGTACATGATGAAGACCCTATTTATGAAAACATACAGGAAAAAACCTTCAATTCATAACAAATGCAAAGTCAATAGCAGTGTGGAAATTCTGCTTATGTTGTTTGGAAGTTAATATATGAAGATGACATGTTTCAAACCCAAAACACTTTGATTAACAAAGAGATGAGCAAAAGAGAATCAACTGAAAGCTTCGCACACACCTAAAGAAATCTTAGCATATTAAGCTCACAAAAATAATGAAGTATACATAATAATTGAGGCAACCTAAAGATAAGTACACATGATGTGATTATTATTTTGAATATGTACATCGATATAAATTTGTAAATATACAAATACAAGTTAACTTTCTATCTGGAGACTAATCAATTTGAATAATATATATCAATCTACTCATAGAGGCCTCATTTCAGGCAAGGATAAACAAGGGAAGTGATACAAAATAATTTCACTTTATAAATAAGTATTTGCATAAGAGGACTTTCTGCTTTTGACATGAGAAAAATCTGGGAATTAAATTCTTAATTTGGGTTTTATTCAAAGAGCCAGCAATCGGCGAAGCAGTATAAAGATCTGTCTTTCATCTAATCTTCAGCCAGAAAACTATAGAGAGAGGAGAAATAGAGATAGTGGATTATTCTAAAGCTTGGACTTTGCTCTCTGGTCAGGAGACCAGTCTTATCTCTGAGATTTATGGTGTTGGTGTTTTTCTCGTCCTCTACTCCATGACAGGGGTAGGAGAAAGGGAGATAGGGGTGAGGGTTTCACAAACACCAAAGTCACTGAACATTCCTCCTGGGGCAGCTGTTAGAATGATATCTAGGTTGAAGGATAACTCAAAGCAAACAAACCATTTTCAGTGTGTGCATGTGGGTCCCTTCCTATAGAACAAGTACAAATGTGTCCTTATAATATCGTTGTGTTCCTGTCCTTTGTTATAGTATGATCTTTTTGTCTTCTGTGTATAATAGAGTCACCCCATCGCCATCTTGAGGTTTCCATGTGATAATGGTAACTGGTACTAGTAGAAGGAGGAGGGGAGGGTCATGGGACTCTCACCTGGGATTCCAGCTATTACTGACTTCTACTGTCCCCCTGTTGCAAGTGTCACCCACACTCCTTCAAGTGATGTTTATCTCTACTCTGTAGATATGCCCAATGTTTTTCCAAGATGGGTGGAATCATTACTTTGGTCTGTTGTCAGCTCTCTATATGGAGTGACTAAATGGTCATAGGCTTCTCCCCAGAAAAGTTAACACAACAGTACCCTCTTATTCTTTTTTTTTTTTTTTTTTTTTGGTTTTTCGAGACAGGGTTTCTCTGTATAGCCCTGGCTGTCCGGGAACTCTCCCGAGTGCTGGGATTAAAGGCGTGCACCACCACTGCCCGGCCTTATTCTTTACAATGTAGTTTATCTGAGAAAATATCAAGATAATAACTTGAGCAGAACAAATTCACTATTGGATTGACACAAGTAAATGTTTGTGTGTAGTTAGAAGTGAGTTTAAGGCAGTTAAGATATTTTACTTGCTATTGTTGTCATAGGAGAAAGAAACTCTAATATATAACCAGGCTCAATTTTAATATGAGAACAAGTATGGATTTTTTTAAAAAGCAGAGTTAGAACATGAAGGGATTTTTGCTAAACCGACTTAACAGGGTTCTTGATAAAAGTAAGACAATATGATCAGGAATCAAGGGCAAGGATTGGGGAACTAAATCACACATCAGGAGTTGGACTGAGAGAAGTTCTGTGCTAAGATTTACTCTGGAAGGCCAAAAATAGGACACAAATTATATATATATATATATATATATATATATATATATATATATATATATATATATACATACACACATATATATACACATATATAATTTATATATATATTATATTTATAATATATATATATATATATATATTAAAAAGGGTTCAGAAGAACTGGTGTAAATTTTGTCATGGAGAAAATTTTTGCCAAAAATATATACTTGCTGTTTTTTTTAATGGCCACAAAATGCAGAGTCTGAGAAAAGAAGGCTAAAACAACTGCCTTTGATGTGGTAGGTGTATGTGTGTACTTGTATGTACATACATGCATGTGCTTCTATGGCTGAAACATAACAAAACTGTGTATTCTGTATTCCTGGATCTCAAGTCTATCTCAGTAAGTGCACATTCACAGGGGTAGTTTTCTGCCTCTTGGTCAGAATTCAGGCTTGGGGCTTAGAGATGCTTTTTAAAAAGGATGGGAATTGGATTGCTTCTCCTGGGTGGCAAATCCCATAGAACCATCACTGATGCCAGAGTCTTTATTTTTTTCCTGTCACCCCTACAGTGTCCAAGTAAGACACTCTGGAAGTGACTAACTGTGTATACAGGCATATTATTATTAAAACTGTGAAGATGACAGGACCAGGACCATAAAGAGGAAGGAAGTCCAGGAGGGTGTCCCCATCATCTGTACTGGGTGTCCCGGGCATTTGGGTACCCTGATGCATTTGGGTGCTCTCACACATTTGTGTACACATATGTATTTCACACATCTGGGTATTATCACACATTTGTGGACATTCATGTGGTTGTACTCTCATATATTTGTGTACACACATGGGTTTATGTACTCTCACACATTTGGGTTCTCTTGAACATTTGTGTACTTTCTGGTATTTATCTACTATCACATATCTGGGTACTCTCATGTGGCTTATGAGGTGCTAGAAAGATAAGCTAAATAAATAAATAATAGCCAAGAAGCTGAAAAGCTGAGCAAATTCCTTATTTCTGCAAGATAGAGGAACAAAGTTGGTATTCAAAAAGAAAGTTCCCACTCCCATCAATGTCCCCTGTCTAGTTTACTATATACTGCAGTTATCCCCAGGTTAATACACAAATTTAAGTACTCTATGCTGCAATCCACATATTGGTGAGAACATGAAACATATGTCTTTCTGGGTCTGAGTTACCACATTTACTCAACATAGGGCTTCTCAGTTCCGTCCACTCACCTGCATGGTGAAAACTCAGCAGAAAGTGGCAAGATCCACACATCCCATGGAGATTGATATTTCAGTGTGGTGAGGGATGAGGGGAAAGATAGAGGAGAGGGTACGGGATGGGAATAACTAGCCCCAAGGACCTTTGAAAAGGCCCTATGGAAACCTATTATTTTATAAAAGTTGGGGGGGGGCTTTGTGTCTCTGTGTGTATACGTACAATATGAAGAAGTTCAATTTGAGTTGTCCTACACAGCAGGTGATGCTCACCCAAGAAACAATAGATTACAAAATAAAAAGGCCAGTGCCAGGTGTGGGACTTCTACCTTTCACTTGAGGCTTAGGAGTATCATAAAGACCAACAGAACAAACGATTGTCATTGCTCTTAGTTGTCTACCAGAACCATGTGAGTAAAAATGACTAGCATGCTAATATGCCCATAGGTGCAATAATGGCACAAACATGATAGGAGTGTGCTGGTTGGCTGTTGTTAACTTGACATAAACCTAGACATATCTGGGCAGAGTGAATCTTAATTGAGAAAATGCCTCCATAACATTAGCCTGTAGGCAAGTCTGTGTTGTGTTGTGTTGGTTAATGATTGATATGGGAGGGCCAGGCCACTGCAGGTGGTGCCACTGTGGGCAAGTTGTCCTGTGTTGTGTAAGAAAGCAGGCTGAGCAGGCCATGAGGAGTGAGCCAGTGAGCAGCATTCTTCCATGGTCTCTGCCTCAGGTCATATTTTCTGGTCCCTGTCTCAAGTTTCTGCCTGTCTTCCTTCAGTGAAGGAGTATGGTCTGAAAGTTGTAAAATGAAATAAACACTTTCCTTCCCCCCAAAAGAGTCATTTATATATTTTTCCTTTGGTCTTCCCTTATTAAGGATTAAACTTCCTAGTTCTTGAAATTAGAACTCGTAGAAATCCTTAGACTAAATCACAAAATAATTAAAGTACATAAACCAATCCTGCTTCGAATGTTCCTATGTATATTAAAAGCATAAACATTAGCTTCTGTTGCGATTGAAATAATATATTTTATTCATTGACCATCTGCTTTCCTGCTCTGTTCCTCATAATGGTGGCTAATATGACCACATTGCAAAGATGGTCTCTTCTAAAAAGAACCCCACTAATTCAACAAGCTCACATCCTTGACAATGCTGTTCACTCATTCTCCCCACCCACTCTCTGATATCCGGTCTCCAGGATGCTCTAGACAAAGCTACCCAGACCAGTTTTCCTGCATCATTCTCTGAGCTCAGAGGCAGGCTGTTGCATAGCAACAGAGGCTCAGAGTCAAATATAGACCCTGGAAGGAAAAGTAGCCCCAGGTAATGTCAATGCTATTAGAAAAGTGAACAAAGCATACCTCCCAAACAGCCTCAAAAGTAGCCCACATCACCCTACCAAAGCCCTTCACTTCATGCTCCCAGCCTAGTATGTCCAGCAAATTCTGTTCTCAATGAAGTACACCATTTTTTGATCCCTCCATTTCCCCCGTTCACTTCAAAATCTTATTTACAGAAAGGGGTTACATTGTAATAGAACTTGTATTCAACATATGCACAGTAGTATTCCATCTTCAGTGCCATCCTGTAAGGGAGTGGTGGTTTTAATCCAAATCTTTGTTATGGATCATAAAGCTGAGTCTCCAAGTTGGTGAGAACCAAGATTGGCTTTTTCCAAGAGTAATTAATGAGCCAGCACAGTGCTTTGACCCTGCAGCCCTAACTTCTGCTTCTGCCTTATAGAAGCATGTAGAAGCATAGACTCTAAGCCAGGATCTTGCCTAGATGATTGATGGTCCAGGTCAAGGGGGGAGAGAGAGTGGGGGGAGATACCTTGATTCAAGAGCCACTTGCTGCCCACCTAGCTGTATCTCCTATACTCTTCTAAGTTGGAGCAGGAGGTTTTGTCACTTCTCTATGGAGTCTTGAAAGAAACCCAGACTTCCTGTGTATTTCAAAGAATTCACTCCTTTCCATGACCACCCTTAACATCCCCATCTGAGGACATCAGTACTGTCCCTCCTCACAATGTCGTGAACCAGTTTCCAAGGCTCACAGGCATGGCTGTTTCCTTCTGACTGGAATTGCAGATGCTTCCAAGAAGGTGAAATGTACTATCGTTATTACTGGCTATCAAAGGTCATAACTGGCTCATCTGATTCAATACCACACTTTCCCTTTATTTCTTATATCAAAGCTCCCTCTTTTCGGGACTTTCCAATAAGCTATCAGTTTGCTAGCATGACTCCCCATAGCTAAGTGTCTCAAAAAGCATACCTCCCCCCAAGCCACAGATAGATCACCTTTTTTAGTTCTTTAGTGTAGAGACCCATGTGCAGAGTAAAGCAGAGGCATCATCAAGACCTCCCCACTGGGGTTGCCACCTCCAGTTAATGATGTCATATTGAGAACATGGCATTGCCTGAGTGGGATGGTGCATGCCTGTAATTCTAGCACTCAGGTGCTTGAGGCAGCAGGATCATGAGTTCAGTAAGATCTTGGGTTTTCATGAGGAGTTCTATATACATTGTACTTTTCAATAAACACAAAATTTCCCGAATATATTTATCACACTTTGGCTTCATTGAAGGTAATTTTGAAAACAAGTTTCTAACACTGAAATAGAAAAAATTTGTGACAATTTACTAACCTCTCTAATCTATGTATATTCTGTTTCTTTCCCTCAAATGATTTCGAGGTACAGAATAAAGTCATCTAAAATTATGGCACTCCAAACTTTGAACTGTCATATTGCTCAGCAATTGCATATTTATCCATTAAAAAATCTTGTCCATAAAGGCTGGGGTGTCATGCAGAAGAAGACCACTTGCCTAGCATGAATGGGGACTTGAGTTGAGTCCCCAGAATTTAAAGGGGATAACGTTTGAAATGTAAATAAATAAAATATCCAATTAAAAAATAATAAAAGTAGAGAACCACTTTAACTTTTAAAAAAAGTACATAAAAGGTTTTTAGTGGCATTACTTATACTTGTCACAACATAAAACAGCTCAATCTCCCAATTCTATGTTGAGAACAAGCAAATCATAAAGATCAAAGGAAAATCAGTAGCCTGGTATGAGTATAGAACTATTTTCAAGAGCTGTAGAAATTAGGGAATAGTGTAATTGTCTAAAACTTCATTAAGGTAATAGTTGTACAATTATCTAGTTATTAAAAGTCATCAAATGTGTTCTTCACAAATGTAATTTTTATTTATAAAATATTCCCCAGTGGAGCTTTTAGAAATAAGATACTGTTCTCCTTTTCTTGTTATACCAGAATTTTCTTATTTAAAAAGATATCTTGTGCATGTTTTAAATAAATATGAATGTGTATAAAATGATAGTTATATCGAAGCTCTACCAACTCTGTGTCCTGGACTCCTCTAAGCAACTGATCCTACATGTGACTTCAGATCTTACTTGTGTGCAAAATTCTCCATATTTCTATTTATTTCTATATTTTTTTTGACTGTGGCAGTGGCCCAAGCATGGGTCCACAAGAGGGTGCAGAGTCTTCCTTGTGCAATATGATTTCAGGATTATGGCTGTCTTCACTATTCTCCAGTCCATCTCACCAGCTGAGGGATGTAAAGCTTGTGTACTTTATAATAGCAGCACTTTCCTATATAACAAAGTTATCTTCAGACATACTGAAGGCTCTGATTATGAAGATTTCTATTTTCAAAATTTCTTCCTTAGACCAAATGAAAAACAAAATCATGTTGCCAAAGAAGGTATACGCACATGTGTGTGCACACTCACACCTATACAAATCATGTTTTGTTAATATTATACTAGAACGTTTCCAGTTTTATGATCTCAAAGAGTATATACTTAGCACATCTTACAGTCACATGAGATCTACAATGATCTGTTCCTTATAACTGTATACAGAATCTGTAAAGGTCCTGCACACAGTAGAGACAACAGTAATATCCCAACACTAAGTAAAAAGAGATTGTGAAATTGATATGTCATAGCCACAGGATGAATTCTAAAAGACAATAGAAAGAGATTTATTCGACATAGGTTTTTGTCTCATGTTGTTTGGAGTTTTCTCTTGTTTGTTGTTTTTGAAATAGGTAGGGTCTTTCTATGTAACTGTGTAAGCCTGCAGCTCACTGAATAGCCCAGGTATGGGTAGTACTTACAGTCCTTTAGTTTGTCAACACACTTAGATCCAGAAAGAAATTTTAATAATAACAATGGTACAGTATTGTTTCTCATATTAACAACTATCAGAGATTTATGTAGAAATATGTGTACTTTCACATAATATTTTGGATGCATTAACATAAATTATTACAATTTCATTGTTTCAGAAATATAGTCCAAAGTGCAAATTTTCAAAAAATATTTTAAAAATATTGCAAAATTGAAATTATTCTGTATTTCTTTTTTTTGGATATTTACTACATTTACATTTCCAATTTTTCCCTTTTGGAAACCCCCTATCCAATACCCCCTCCCCTGCCTCTATGAAGGTGCTCCCCCACCCACCCACCCACTCCTGTCTTCCCTCCCTGGCATTCCCCTACACTGGGGCATCTAACATCCTCAGGCCCAAGGGCCTCTCCTCCCACTGATGGCCAACAAGGCCCTCCTCTACCACATATGTGGCCAGCACCATGGGTCCCTCTATGTGTAGTCATTGGTTGGTGGTCCAGTCTCCGGGAGCTCCAGGGTTCTGGCCAGTTGACAATGTTGCTCCATCCATGGGGCTGCAAACCCCTTCAGCTCCTTCAGTCCCTTCTCCAATTCCTCCATCTGGGACCCCACGCTCAGTCCAATGGTTGGCTGGTAGTATCCACCTTTGTATTTGTCAAGCTCTGCCTAAGCCTCTCTGGAGACAGTTTATCATGCTTCCATCAGCAAGTAGTTCCCAAAATCCATAAGAACGTCCAGGTTTGGTGGCTATATATGGAATGTATCCCAAGGTGAGGCAGTCTTTGGATGGCCTTTCCTTGAGTCTTTGCTCCACACTGTCTCAATATTTCCTTCTGTGAGTATCTTGTTCACCCTTCTAAGAAGCACTGAACCATCCACATTTCAGCCTTCCTTCTTCTTAGACTTCATATGGTCTGTGAATAGAATCTTGAGTATTCCGAACTTTTGGGCAAATATCCACTTATCAGTGAGTACATACAGTGTTTGTTCTTTTGTGACTGAGTTATCTCTCTCAGGATGATATTTTCAAGTTTCATCCATTTGCCTGCGAATTTCATGAAGTCATCATTTTTAATAGCTGAATAGTAGTCCATTATGTAAATGTACCACATTTTCTATATCCATTCTTCTGTTGAGGGACATCTGGGTTGTTTCCAGCTTCTGGCTATTATAAATATGGCTGCTATGAATATAGTGGAGCATGTGTCCTTGTTATATGTTGGAGCATTTTCTTAGTCAGGGTTTCTATTCCTGCACAAACATCATGACCAAGATGCAAGTGGCCTTAGTGGCTATAGTGCAGGTGAGCCAGCCCGAGGATGTGAGCAAGGGAGAGCCAGTCCTTGCTGTGAGATGGTGTAGGCATGGTGGTGATGGCCTCCCCGACCTTGCCCCTTGCCACCTGTGGCAGTCAGGAAAGCTGACACCAGGATCATGAGAGCAAGTGAGCTGGACTTGCCCCACACCAGCTGCAGCACTTGGGAGAGCAAGCCCTTTACTTTGCCTGGGCAGCACAGTGGAGCTGACCCTGATGGTGAAGGCATGGGTGAGCCAGCACCAAGAGCATGAGAGCAGGAGGGCTGGCCCAGCTCCAAGCTGGCTGCAGTACTTGGGAGAATGAGCTTTCCCTCTCAACTGGGCATCACAGTGGAGCTGGCTCTGGAGGCAAGGATATGGGTTAGCTGGTCCCAAAGACATGAAAGCAAGAGAGCTGCCCCGGCCTCCTGTCGATGGCTGCATTGGGTGGCCTAGCTGGAGCAGAGCTAGAGAGCTCTGCCTGGAGGTGCAGATAAGGAAGAACTGGCAGACTGACCATTACAATCAACATTTACAAGCAAAGAACTGTAGACAAAGGGGTGTATTGTGGAACACACTGACACACTACAGCTAGCCAACAAGATTTTTCTTTTTATTTCTTTTTCCTTTTTCTTGTGGAGGGAAGGGGGAGGTGGAAATATTCAAAACTTTCCTCTCACTCACTTGTCCTGAGGATCAGCTGCCTCATGGGGCCCTATATTACAACTTCCTGACACAAAGGGTGAGTTTCTTTTCCTGTACCATGCTCATCATTTAAAAAGTTTATAGATAACGACTTCTGCAGCCACATAAGTAGAGCAGTATCATCTGACTTTGCCTCAGTCCCAGAAACCCATCTGTTAACATGGAGACTATTCAACTTTCCCTAGTAATAGTGAAGCATCAAATCCTCTTTGGATCCTTCCACTTATCCAGATGGGTAATTTATGTTCTTGGAAACCTGGATGTAGCCATCTGTAAAACTGAACTCGGGTCAGGAGGTTTCCCATAAATATACCTGAGTTACTAGGTATGGTACATTTATAGGTAAATTCTATACCCATTTACATCTTAAATGCAGGACTTCATGAACTCACCTCAACGAGGGTTGCCTGAACATGACCTGTACAAGAACAAGTCAGTCAATATTCCAGCATAGAGGAGGTAAGGAACCAAGAACTCCACACCACCCCAACTGAGAAAGAAAGGGGGGATTTAATGGTGTTTGGAGCAAGTAGGGCCAGTTTTCTTTGAAGATGAGGCCACAAGTAGTTCGAAGACACTCCAGTGGATGAGCCCACACCCAAAAGAACATAGACAATACAAATTGAACTCTATGGTGTATGAAAACAGTGAGAAGTATATGAAGTTGGGGGATGGGGATTTTTGGTAGATCTAGGAGGAGTTAGGAGAATAAGTAGAAATAAATATGATCAAAATGTATGAAGTTCTCAAAGAATAAATAAAATATTATATTAAAAGATACTTGTTTGTTTATAACTATTCTGTACACTCTATGAGCAAGAAACAATTATCAAATCAACAGCAATGAGAAACCCTAATTACACAGATCTATTTCTCAAAAATCCTTTCCCACTAAAAGAAAAAACCTTTCTTGGACAAATGAATGACTCTATGGCTAGATCAATTGTCAGGCATGAGTCTAAATTAAACTGTCACAGTAGAAAGCATGAAAAATAGTGAAACTCCATTAGTATATACCATTTGTTTGTGTATCAGCATTACATAAATTTTAAAAATAAAAATAATGAAATCATTAAAAGCATGCACAATGTATAAGCCACTCCCAGTGGCAAAACATAATACTGTGAGCACTAAATAACATAATTCTGGTGGTTAACTAAAACACATACTTTATATAAGTACCTATAAACTCTTAAAGAAATGCAAAAGAAAGCCAATGGAAAATCACTGCTCAATTTCTGGAGGTCTTTCAGTAAGAGGGCTTATTCCAAACAGCGGCAATACTGAAAATAGTTAATAACTCCACGTGCTCCTTTGTGCATATCATTGTCCATGTAACCTAATAGCTGATGTAAGAATGTTTCTTGTACACAGAAATTCCACCTAATCAACAAAGACAAAGTAGTTGAATTTTGTGAATTTTAGCAAAATACAATTCTAAAAACCAGGGAGTATAAAAACCAGGGAGGCTTCAGGGAGGCAAAATATCCATGGGAAATTTTATAATGGGTGGGAAAAGCTTTCAGACAAGAACTACAACCAGCCGTGAGTCTTAGAGTCACAATGAGCTAGCCAAGCACACTGGACTCCTAGGGGAACCACAAGTAGCACAAGTTAACTTTCAATAGGCTAGCAATTCTACAAAAGCCCAGGGGATTTCCCCATGTTTGTTTTTATTGACAATACTCATTCTACTTCACTTTAAAGCCCAACAAAATTCTTGGTGCTGAGAGCTTACTGTGATATCAAAAGGGGGCAGAGTTCTGCTAATCACCTACATCTCTGCAAAGCTTCTCTAATGAGTATGCTTTCCAAAGTAACCTGAAGGGTGAAGTGTTCATTCGGGGACAAGTAAAGGCATACAAAGGAAGGTTGTACAGATGTACTTCCAGTTCTTAGAACACCCTGAACATCACAGTTCCAGCCTGACATTATTATGATTTTGATGACATTTTTAATGGCAACGTCCATGGCCAGATGAGTAGAGCAGGGTTCTTCCTGCAAATGTAATTATATAAGAATAGAAATAGATGGAGGGCTTGGAGAAAGGACTGAAGGAGCTGAGGGAGTGTGCAGCCCCAGGGAGGTAGCAACACTGGCAACTGGCCTGACCCCCTCATACTTCTGGAGAATGATCCACCAACTAAAGAATACACATGGAGGGACCCATAGTGCTGGCCACAAAGACTGCAGAGGAGGGTCTTGTTACCCGTCAGGGGGAGGAGAGGCCCTTGGGCCTGAGGGTGTTATATCCCCCAGTATAGGAGAATGTTAAGGAGGGAAGACAAGAGTGGGTAGGGGGTGGGGTGGGGAGGTGGGTTGGAGAATATCCCCACATTGGCAGGGGGTGGGTGGAGGGAATGGGGAGGTTCCAAAGGGGAGATCTGGAAAGGGGGAAACATTTGAAATGTAAATAAAATATGAAAATAAAAAAATAAATAAATAAATAAATAAAAAGAATAGAAATTGGTCAGGTGTGGTGGCTTGTTCTTACAATTCTAGAATACAGGAATATCAGGACTTCAAAGTCATTGTTGGCTATATACTGAGTTTGAGGCCAGCCTGTGCTATATGAGACCCTGTCTGAAAAATGAAAACTTAAGAAAAAGAATACAGATGAGCTAATACCCCACTTACAGCCCTGCAAACTTCTTTCTGTGACAAAACTATATGTTGAATGTTTATCCATGCCAACCATAAAGTCCACATAATAATGAACTTGTCACAAAAATGGTAAGGGTCAATTCACATGTGGTAATAATGACAAAATAACTGTTAAAGTTTGGACTGAGAGCATAGTTCAGTGGCAGAGTCTAGGACACAAGAGGCCTTGGATCTTCAGTATCCTCAAATGCAAACTTTTTGAAAATGGGATCTGTGTGTGATTTAAGACTTGACATGAGATGATGGATTTAGGGTAAGCTTTAAATCCAACAGTTCTTATTCTTGTAACAAACTGAACGGAAGAAGGTTGTTGTGTAAGGAGACAACGTGGAGTTGGAGTGCCACAAAGCTCAAATGCGAGGGGAAAAGGAGGTAAATGGGCCTACTAACAACCTGTCTCAAATGTCATTGACTGTGAAAAATTCTTGATCTACAACCAATTTTATTATGACACAAAGGAAAGTAACATCAAGCACATTAAAAAACAAACTCAAAAATTAGCAAAGGGCTGCTGAGATGACTCAGGGGGTAAGGGCACTTACAGCCTAAGTTTAACCCCTGGAACCCACACAATAGAAGGAGAGAACAGACCCTGGAAAGCTGTCCTTTGATCTTCACATGTACACCCTGAAATAGGCACATGTATTCACGCACACACACGCATACGCACATGCACACACACACGCACATGCACACACACACACAATGTGAAAAATAAAATAAATTCTTTTGTACCACATCATTTCTGCTGTTAGCACTGGAGATTGGACCTGGGGCTTTACACACAATAAGCACATGTTCTGCTTTACCTATACCCTCAAGTCCTTACCCTTTTAATGCAAGGAGTCATTCAGAGCTCAGAGCACACTTTGAAATGGACAGTGTTGCTAACCCTCATTGTGCACCATAGATAAAACACCGAGGGTAGTGAGGATTGGGATGGTGCTCAAGGCTGCAGAGTTAGGGAGGAGGACAGCTTGAGTTTACACACAGGACATTGTGTTCCAGTACCCGAGGAATTGTCAAAGACTTACTGTTAATGGAGAGAAACAATCTGTACAGTTGAGCATATGATAGGACACCATTAAAGTAATACTCAGTATGCTAACATTTATATAAACAACTGTGCTTCGTGATAAAAAGAAAATGTGTGACCTTGGAGAGAGATGTCTGCCGCAGCCAGGGGCCCTGGCCAAAAGATTGGATAGGGAGTGCGTGGGAAGAGAAGAATGGTGCAGAGAATACAGGACACTTGTAAAGTTTTAAAGGGTCGGGTGGGGAGCTCCTCTCAGGCTGCAAGGCCACATATTTATCCTTCTTCCTTCGTGTTCGCTAGGGCAATAACCGGTCACCTCTAATAGAACAGTGAGGTCTTATGTTCAATCGATGTTGAATTCCTGACAAAGAAGAACAATCCCAACAGATTATTGTGTGGATTTTTGTCCCTGCACAAGCAGGACAAAGGTGAAATTCTCCTGTGGTGTCATGTCTCTGGATAGATCCAAGGACTGTTGACAGTAGGACAGGCCTAGAAATTTCCTACGTAAGTATTAGCTAACATGCTGAACTGAACCGTTCATGGGCAGCCACTAGGCGCACCCAGCACCAGTGAGCTCCCCACATCAAGGCATAGATGGGTCTGCCTTCCCAGGTGGGGACCTGATTAGGGCTTGCTCGAAAGCATGACATGAACATCTCTTAACACACTATGAGAGACCTAAGAATGGAAAGCACTTCCTGACTCTAAGGTTGTGAACACAAAGGTGCCAGAGAGATATTGCTTCATTACGGTGGATGTCTGTGTACCCATTGGGCAAGGAAAGGAGGAATGATTTTCATGGTGCCTGCCTTAGATCAAAAGCTCAGCTGGACCCTGTTGCTGTGTCTCAACAGTTAAAAGTTATTAACAAGTGTCCTAATGTCCCATTCTGTGACCTGCACACTGAGCATGTTTCCTTAGTTATCCCCAGGGCATCTCTGTAAGAAAAGCCTGTCCTGTCCTTTCTACACAGATGAGCAAGCTCAGGCTCATCTCCACATGTCCTGTTGGGTTGGACAGAGTCCATCCCTTGAGCCCTGTTGGGTACTCTGAGCACTCACAGGTGCTCTTTCATCTCATTTCAGGTGGGAAGAAGGAAGCAATCTCTGCTTCAGATGAGCCCATACTAGTTTCAATAGGATTCCTCCCATTAGCTCAGCAATTCTAGAAAACTCTGGAATTTGGAGGTAAGCTCTAAGCCTATGTCACCTTTTCTTCGGTGCTCTGGCCTGAGACACTCAAAGTAGCAAACCTTCCTTTAGACCCCCAGATGATACGCATCTCCATTGTTCTTTACAGTTTCTTTTCATTTTGTTTTGTTTGGGGTTTAAAACAAAACATATAGTGGGTCTCACTATAGCCTGGGTTGGCCTTGAAGTTGATATTCTCCTGCCTTGACCTCCAGAAACTGGAATTGCAGGAGCTACTAGAATTCCTAGCTTGTCTCTTTCTCTTTTATTTTTGTGTGGCTATTGAGTGGGGTGTGTGTGTGTGTGTGTGTGTGTGTGTGTGTGTGTGTAGACCAAAGGTTGATGTTTATTTTATCCTCCTATTGCTCTCCACTATGTATTTTGAGACAAGGTCTCTCATTGAACCTGGAGCTCACTGATTTGGCTAGACTGGCCATCAGGGATCAACATGTCTTCTCACCAGCACCAAAACTATAGGTGCACACTGTTGACATGACCAAGTTTTTTCACAATTTTTTTCACAAGGATCTGCACTCAGGTCCTAAGCTTACCCAACAAGCACTTTACTCATGAACCATTTTCCCAGGCCCCTCCTCTTCTTCCTGTTCTTCCTCCTCCCCCTGTCACCTCTGTCTCCTCTATTTTTTAAGCAACTATCATTTTATTTTATTTTTTCTTTATTGGATATTTTCTTTACTTACATTTCAAATGTTTTCCCCTTTTCAGGTCTCCCCTTTGGAAACCACCTATTCCATTCCCCCTCCCCTGCTTCTATGGGGATGCTCCCACCCCTGTCTGGGACTCCCCTCCCCCCATGCTCAGTCCAATGGTTGGCTGAGAGGCTCAGGCAGGGCCTCTCAGGAGACAGTCATATCAGGCTCCTGTCAGCAAGCACTTCCCAGCATCCACAAGAACATCTGGGTTTGGTGGCTATATATGGGATGGATCCTCAGGTGGGGCAGTCTCTGGATGGCCTTTCCTTGAGTCTCTGCTCCACACTTTGTCTCCATATTTCCTCCTGTGAGTATTTTGTTCACCCTTCTAAAAGGCAATGAAGCATCCACATTTTGGTCTTTCTTCTTCTTAGGCTTCATATGATTTGTAAATGGAATCTTGGATATTCCAAACTTTTGGACTAATATCCACTTATCAGTGAGTACATACTGTGTTTGTTCTTTTGTGACAGAGTTACCTCACCCAGGATGATATTTTCAAGTTCCATCCATTTGCCTGTGAATTTCATGAAGTCATTGTTTTTAATAGCTGAGTAGTATTCCATTGTGTAAATGTACCACATTTTCTGTATCCATTCCTCTGTGGAAGGACATCTGGGTTGTTTCCAGATTCTGGCTATTATAAATATGGCTGCTATGAACATAATGGAGCATGTGTCCTTGTTATATATTGGAGCATCTTCTGGGTATATGCCCAGGAGTGGAATAGCTGGGTCCTCAGGTAGTATTATGTCCAATTTTCTGAGGAACTGCCAGACTGATTTTCAGAGTGGTTGTACCAGCTCGCAATCCCACCAACAATGGAGGAGTGTTCCTCTTTCTCCACATCCTCACCAGCATCTGCTGTCACCTGAGTTTTTGATCTTAGCCATTCTGACTGGTGTGAGGTGGAATCTTGGGGTTGTTTTGATTTGCATTTCCCTGATGACTAAAAATGTTGAACATTTCTTTAGGTACTTCTCGGCCATTCGAGTTTCCTTAGTTGAGAATTCTCTGTTTAGCTCTGTTCGCCATTTTTTAATAGGGTTATTTGGTTCTCTGGAGTCTAGCTTCTTGAGTTCTTTGTATATATTGTATATTAGCCCTCTATCAGATGTAGGATTGGTGAAGATCTTTTCCAAATCTGTTGGTTGCCATTTGTCCTATTGACAGTGTCTTTTGCCTTATAGAAGCTTTGCAATTTTATGAGGTCCCATTTGTCGATTCTTGATCTTAAAGCATAAGCCACCGGTGTTCTGTTCAGGAACTTTCCCCCTGTGCCTACATGTTCAAGACTTTTCCGTAGTATAGTGGTTATCATGTTCATTTCTCCTTCTCTTTTTTTAATGCAAAGGAATGCATTCTGCAATGAGTAACAAGTATGATGGAGCAATTTATTTAATATTATTGCAGTTGTTTAGATATACCCTCTTGTGGGAACATCTTTTAATATTAAAAAGAAGGAATATAGCAAGTTCTTGCACTAAGCCCTGGTTCTCTCAGCCCCTTGTGACCTGGCCGGCCATGTGCTGGCAGGCAATGGCTGACCTGTTTTATCTCATGAAAACTCTATGACTAGAGCTCCATGATCTCTCCACCCAGCTTGCTAGGTTCCCACTGGCGGGTCACTACCACGCCAGCTCCATGCTTCAATGCCCTCATGGCCTCTATGGTGCACATCAGACAAACCCACACTTTGCTGCTGTACCTTTCTCTCTGGAACCCAGACGAGCCGCAGCATGAAGGAAAATGCAGCACAAACTTAGTTCAGAAACAATGGTAACTCAGTCTCTGGGAGCAACAACTAAAACCTAATCTTGAAAGGCTTATTAAAATCTGATTCCTCTGGTGGCAAATCCTTGTGGATCTGCCATGATACCAGGAAACTCTAGCAGCTACATCTTACACCTTATGCTGTCCCTGTTCCAAAAAGACCCTCTCTCTCCTTTATTTTTGGCTCTGTGTTTACAGAGCCAAAGCTTGAACACTTCTGAAATGGAAGGAGAAGGAAGGAAGATGTTGTGGCCACCTTAAAGAACACTCTTTAGGAAGCCTGAAAGCATAATCCAAGTATTTTCAGTATACTGAACACTGAGGGATACAGACAGAAACTGCCATATAACATTGGTCTGAATTCTAAACTGTTTGACAAGTATGAAATTATCTTTTTTAAAATTTGTGCATCCAAGCTATATGTGTTCTTTATAGCATGCTTTTTCTTTCATTGTGAACACACTTATATGTAAATACCTTTTAATTTCTCTATAATTTAAAATTTTACACTAAGTAGTTTTTTCATCATATGGTTCCTTCCAAGTGCATTTTACCTGCATTTTAACAATAACTATTTAGTTCCTGAGGATGAAGTGATGGTTCAGTAGTTAAAAGAGAACCAGGGTTCGTTCTTAGCAACCATATAGCAGTTCCCAACTGTCCATTACTCTAGTTCCAGGGGATCCAACATATTCCTCTAACCTCCAAGGATACCAGGTACACATGTAGTACACATACATACATGTAACCAAAACACTGATATACATAAAAATAAATTATAAATAATTATTGTCCACTTTCAAATATGAACTGGAGTTCAGTACAATTCCACTTATATGTACAAACACAAATATATTTATAATAATTTATTTTTATGTTTGATATTTTATTTACATTTAAAATGTTTTTCCCTTTCCAGGTATCCCCTTTGGAAACCCCTTGTACTGGCTGGTTTTGTGTCAACTTGACACAAGCTGGAGTTATCACAGAGAAAGGAGTTTTAGTTGAGAAAATGCCTCCATGAGATCCAGCTGTAAGTAATTTTCTCAATTAGTGATCATGGGGGGAGGGCCCCTTGTGGGTGGTGCCATCCCTGGGCTGGTAGTCTTGTGATCTATATGGGATCTATAGAGGAAGCTGAGCAAGCCAGGGGAAGCAAGCCAGTAAGAAACATCCCTCCATGGCCTCTGCATCAGCTCCTGCTTCCTGACCTGCTTGAGTTTCAGTATTAACTTCCTTGGGTGATGAACAGCAATGTGGAAATGTAAGTTGAATAAACCCTTTCCTCCCCAACTTGCTTCTTGGTCATGATGTTTGTGCAGGAATAGAAACCCTGACTAAGATACCCCTTATCCCATCTCCCCTCCCCCTGCCTCTATGAGGGTATTCCCCCACCCACCCACCTACTCCCATCTTCCCTTCCTGGCATTCCCCTATACCGGGACATCTTATACCCTCAGGCCCAAGGGCCTCTCCTCCCCCGATGGCCAACAAGGCCCTTCTCTGCCACGTACGTGGCCAGCACCATAATTTCTTTACAATCATTTTTCAAAATGTTCTTTCAAAATCATGAAACATTTGACTATACATTAGCACAATACATCCAAATTATTAATACTAGCATATGTTGTTAAAATGTTATTTGAAAGTGTCTATTTCTCTACACACTATTCTGATACCTCATGATGCTATTTACTACCTCCCATGATTCCTACCTATGGATGTAACATTCAGTTTTTTTCAATTCCAGATTATGTGGAGTCTTCTGAAAATACCTATGATTGACTCATTGGATGGCAATTTAAGAGCGTGAGTATTGATATAGGGAAGATGAGATCAATAGAGAAATCTCTCAGGATCACTCAATATGGTTCACTTGGATAATTAAGTTTCAGCATATGAAATAAACATAATTTTGTAACCCTTCTTAAAATAATTCTATTTCATAAATGATTTTTTAAAAATATTTCTAGTTCATGTAGTTCAAAGATTAGAAGCAGTCCCTTAGTGTTCAGTTGCACATATCAAACTATACACTGTGGACTGTATGTCTTATATGCACAGCTCCACCCACTTAAGGGCTACCTCCAACCGTCTCAGAAGATATTCCCGAGTGAATGTGAACAGATAGTGCTTGCTAAGGTCAGTTTTATAGCAAACAAAATTCCTTATAAAAGGAGCACTCTATTTCACAGAGTATTCTCTCAGTTGCCTGCTTCTCCTTCTAGACCTTCTGATTGTGCTCCTCATGTGGTTGCCAACAAAGCAAAGACATTTTATTTTGCTTTTGAGGGAGGGGCCAAGCAGCATGAAAGGGAGCGTGAAAGCGAGAAGGGGAGAGTTGTGTGAGAATAAGCCTGTGCATCACGGTTACCACAGTAACAACTGAATCGAGGAAACCATGACAACCAGAACATTTCATGAAGACCAAGGTGATCTGTCAAGAAGAGGAGGGTGCAAGTGACAGGAAAATACTTAGTTAACCTGTTGGAATTTATTGGTTAATTATCGACTTCCCATCTCAATATTTCTAATGAATTGTGTTTTCGTGTGGGCTGAATGGAGCCAGTATTTTAGTTTAGTTTAGTTGTTTTGTTTTGCTTTGTTCTGAGAAATGTAGGAGCACAGAAGTGGGGCTACAAAGAAACATTTAGTTTTTAAAACATCCTATGAGCCACGGTTGTCATAGAAACCTGACATCATTATAGCAACCAATGTGATATTTTGATGGAGAACTATGTAATGTGCTGAGAAAAGCAGATGTCTGGGCTCAGCTGAAGGAATTGATGCCCCATGTTAATGGCTGAACATCCCTTAATAGTTAAAAGACTCAAGGATTTCACAACCAAGTCAACTGGTTTCTACTTTAGGACTTGGCTATGTACTGTCTCCTGAGAGAGATAGTAACCTCTTGGCCCCCAGATAATGTGTGGTCCTATTCCAGGTTGTCCTGAGGTCAGTTTCCATTTCCAGGTAGATAGTACATTGGAAGATGGGGCAAGAAATAGTTCTGTTCTCAGCCCAGCTTCTCCATGCTATGAACTGGGTATCAGACTCTCATTTACAGAATGCAGGACATCTATTTGAACAGTTGTCAACACCTACTTGAACAGCAGTCAATGATCTAAGGTAGTTATTGAGCTATGTTATTGTTTGCATGTTTGAGATTTTAATATGTATTATTCTTTTTAGGTACTCATTTTTATTTTATTTTTAATTTATTTTTTGATATTTATTTACATTTCAAATGTTTCCCCCTTTCCAGATCTCCCCTTTGGAACCTCCCTATTCTCTTTCCCCTCCCCCTGCCTCTATGGAGGTATTCCCCCACCCACCCACCCACCCACTCTCGTCTTCCCTCCTTAGCATTCTCCTCTACTGGGGTATCAAACACCTTCAGTCCCAAGGGCCTCTCCTCCCCCAGATGTCTAACAAGATCCTCCTCAGCCACATATGTGGCTAGCACCATGAGTCCCTCCATGTGTATTCTTTCGTTGGTGGATCAGTCTCTAGGAGTATCAGGGGGTCAGGCCAGTTGACACTGTTGCTCCCTCCCTGGGCCTGTAAACTCCTTCAGCTCCTTCAGTCTATTCTCCAACTCCTCCATCTGGAACCTCACACTCTGCCCTACGGTTGCTGTGAAGTGACTCTTGGGTATTCAGAACTTTGGGGTTAATAACCACTTATCATTGAGTATATACCGTGTTCATACTTTTGTGACTGCGTTACCTCGCTCAGGATGATATTTTCAAGTTCCATCCATTTGCCTGCAAATTTCATGAAGTCATTGTTTTAACAGCTGAGTAGTATTCCATTGTGTAAATGTGCCACATTTTCTGTATCCATTCCTCTGTTGAGGGACATCTGGGTTGTTTCCAGTTTCTGGCTATTATAAATATGGCTGCTATGAACATAGTGGAACATGTGTCTTTATTACATATTGGAGTATTTTCTGGGTATATGCCCAGGAGTGGAATAGCTGGGTCCTCAGGTAGTATTATGTTCATTTTTCTGAGGGTCCGCCAAAGTGATTTCCAGAGAGGTTGTATCAACTTGCAATCCCACCAGCAATGGAGGAGTGTTCCTCTTTCTCCACAACCTTGCCAACATCTGCTGTCACCTGACTTTTTGATCTTAGCCATTCTGACTGGTGTGAGATGAAATCTCAGGGTTGTTTTCATTTGTATTTCCCTGATGACTAAGGATGTTGAACATTTTTTTAGGTACTTTTTGGCCCTACAAGTTTCCTCAGTTGAGAATTCTCTGTTTAGCTCTGTTCCCCATTTTTTGATAGGGTTATTTGTATCTCTGGAGTCTAGCTTCTTGAGTTCTTTGTCACACTGGATATTAGCCTTGTATCAGATGCAGGATTAGTAAAGATCTTTTCCCAATTTGTTGGTTGCCATTTTGTCCTATTGACGGTGTCCTTTGCCTTACAGAAGCTTTGTAATTTCATGAGGTCCCATTTGTCAATTCTTGATCTTAGAACACAAGCCATTGGTGTTCTGTTCAGTAACTTTTCCCCTGTGCCCATGTGTTCGAGACTCTTGCCCACTTTCTCTTCTATTAGATTCAGTGTATCTGGTTTTATGTGGAGGTCCTTGATCCACTTGGACTTGAGCTTTATACAGGGAGATAGGAATGGATCAATTCGCATTCTTCTACATGTAGACCACCAGTTAAACCAGCACCATTTGTTGAAAATGCTGTCTTTTTTCCACTGGATGGTTTTAGCTCCTTTATCAAAGATCAAGTGACGTTAAGTGTGTGGGTTTATTTATAGGTCTTCAATTCTATTCCATAGATCCACCTGCCTGTCACTGTACCAATACCATACACTTTTTATCACTACTGCTCTGTAGTACAGCTTGAGGTCAGGGATGCTGATTCCCCCAGAAGTCCTTTTATAGTTGAGAATAGTTTTTGCTATCCTGGGTTTTTTGTTATTCAAAATGAATTTGAGAACTGCTCTTTCTAAGTCTATAAAGAATTGAGTTGGAATTTTGATGGGGATTGCATTGAATCTGTAGATTGCTTTCGGCAAGATGGCCATTTTAACTATATTAATCTTGCCAATCCATGAGCCTAGGAGATCTTTCCATCTTCTGAGGTCTTCTTTGATTTCTTTCTTCAGAGACTTGAAGTTCTTGTCATACAAATCTTTCACTTGTTTGGCTAGAGTCACACCAAGATATTTTATATTGTTTGTGACAATTGTGAAGGGTGTCATTTCCCTAATTTCTTTCTCAGACTGTTTATCCTTCGAGTATAGGAAGGCTACTGATTTGCTTGAGTTAATTTTATATCCGGCCACTTTGCTGAAAGTGTTTATCAGCTGTAGCAGATCTCTGGTGGAGTTTTTCAGGTCACTTAAGTATACCATCATGTCATCTTCAAATAGTGATATTTTGATTTCTTCCTTTCCAATTTGTATCCCTTTGACCTCCTTTTGTTGTCTAATTGCTCTAGCTAGAACTTCCAGCACTATATTGAATAGATAGGGAGAGAGAGGGCACCCTTGTCTAGTCCCTGATTTTAGTGGGATTGCTTCGAGTTTCTCTCCATTCAGTTGATGTTGGCCTCTGGTTTGATCTATACTGCTTTTACTATGGTTAGGTATGGTCCTTGAATTCCACATCTTTCCAAGACTTTTATCATGAAGGGATGTTGAATTTTGTCAAATGCTTTTTCAGCATCTAATGAGATGATCATGTGGTTTTTTTCTTTGAGTTTGTTTATGTAGTGGATTACAGTGATGGCTTTCCAGGTATTGAACCATCCCTGCATCCCTGGGATGAAGCCTACTTGATCATGGTGAATGATCGTTTTGATGTGTTCTTGGATTCGGTTTGCGAGAATTTTATTGAGTATTTTTGCATCGATATTCATAAGGGAAATTGGTCTGAAGTTTTCTTTTATTGTTGGGTCTTTGTAAGGTTTTGGTATCAGTGTAATTGTGGCCTCATAGAATGAATTGGGTAGTGTTCCTTCTGTTTCTATTTTGTGGAATAAATTGAAGAGTATTGGTATTAGGTCTTCTTTGACGGTCTGATAGAATTCTGTACTGAGCCCATCTGGTCCTGGGCTTTATTTGGTTGGGAGACTTTTAATGACTGCTTCTATTACTTTAGGCATTATGGGACTGTTTAGATGGTTTATCTTATCCTGACTAAACTTTGGTATTTGGTATCTGTCTAGAAACTTGTCCATATCCTCCAGATTTTCTAATTTTGTTGCATATAGGCTTTTGTAGTAGAATCTGATGATTTTTTTAATTTCTTCAGAATCAGTTGTTATATCTCCTTTTTCATTTCTAATTTTGTTTTTTGGATACTGTTTCTGTGCCCTCTGGTTAGTCTGGCTAAGGGTTTATCTATCTTGTTGATTTTTTCAAAGAACCAGCTCCTGGTCTTGTTGATTCTTTGTATAGTTCTTTTAGTTTCTACGTGATGGATTTCAGCCCTTAATTTGATTATTTCCTGCCTTCTACTCCTCTTGGGTATATTAGCTTCTTTTTATTCTAGAGCTTACAGGTGTGCTGTTAAGCTGCTAGTACATACTCTGTCCAGTTTCGTTTTGGAGGCATTCAGAGCTATGAGTTTTCCTCTTAACACTGCTTTCATTGTGTCCCATAGGTTTGGGTATGTTGTACTTTCATTTTCATTAAATTCTAGGAAGTCTTTAATTTCTTTCTTTGTTTCTTCCTTGACCAAGTTATCATTGAGTAGAGCATTGTTCGACTTCCATGTGTATGTGGGCTTTCTGTTATTGTTGCCATTGAAGTCCAGCCTTATTCCATAGTGATCTGATAGGAGGCATAGGAATATTTCAATCTTCTTATATCTGTTGAGGTTTGTTTTGTGACCAATTATATGATCAGTTTTGGAGAATTTACCCTGAGGTGCTGAGAAGAAGGTATATTCTTTTGATTTAGGATGAAATGTTCTATAGAGATCTGTTAAATCCATTTGGTTCATAACATCTGTTTGTTTCACTGTGTCTCTGTTTAGTTTGTGTTTCCAAGATCTGTCCATTGATTGTCCATTGTCATGAGAGTGTGGTGTTGAAGTCTCCCACTGTTATTGTGTGAGGTGCAATGTGTGCTTTGAGCTTTAGTAATGTTTCTTTTATGAATGTGGGTTCCCTTGCATTCGGGGCATAGAATTTCAGAATTGAGAGTTCTTCTTGGTAGATTTTTCCTTTGATGATTATGAAGCGTCCTTCCTTATCTTTTTTGATGACTTTTGGTTGAAAGTCGATTTTATCTGATATTAGAATGCCTACTCCAGCCTGTTTCTTGGGACCATTTGCCTGGAAAATTGTTTTCCAGCTGTTTACTCTGAGGTAATGTTTGTCTTTAACATGGAGGTGCGTTTCCTGGATGCAGGAAAATGCTGGGTCCTGTTTATGGATCCAGTCTGTCAGTCTATGTCTTTTTATTGGGGAATTGAATCCATTGAACCTGAGATTCTCTCTTCTATCTCTTGTATTCTGTTGGTGATGCTTGCATCTATGATTCCTGATTTCTTTCCTAGGTTTCTAACTCCACGGTTGTCTCTCTTTGTGATTTCTTTACTGTTTCTATTTCTATTTTTAGTTCTTGGATGGTTTTGTTCATTTTTTTCGTCTGTTTGATTGTGTTTTCCTGCAATTCTTTAAGAGATTTTTATGTTTCCTCTTTAAGGGCTTCCAGTTGTTTACCTGTGTTCTCTTGTATATCTTTAAGGGAGTTATTTATTTCTTTGTTAAAATCTTCTATCATCATCATGAGATGTGATTTTAAGTCTGAGTCTTGCTTTTCTGGTTTGTTGGGGTATCCATGGCTTGCTGTGGTGGGAGCCTGGGTTCTGATGATGTCAAGTAGCCTTGCTTTCTGTTCCTTATGTTCTTGCCCTTGCCTTTCACCATCAGGTTATCTCTGGTGTTAGCTGGTCTTACTCTTTCTGACTGTGGCTTGTCTTTCATGCAAGCCTAGGTGTCAATACTCCTTGAAGACCAGTTCTGTCTGAGAGGAATTTGGGTTTGGAGAGCTGTGGTACAGGGTCAGCTCTGGGGTGCAAACAGAGACCAGAAGGATCTAGTCCCCAGCTGTTCCTTGCTTCCTGTGTCCTGATGGCTCTGCAAGGGTCCCTCTTGGTCCAGTGAATTTGAAGAGAAGTGATGGTCCTGCCTGTGCTTGAAGGTGTGTTGGCACTCCTGGTATACCAGCTCTCTCCTGGTACTATTTGTGTATGGAGCCTTGTGTCACAGGATCTGCTCTCCAGCCACTGAAATAAACCAGAAACCCACTCCTCAGTCCCTGTGTCCTGGGTATTCCAGGTGGGACCCTCTGAGCAGGCAGGCTTGCCCACACTCCTGGGAGGCCATCTTTCTCCTTGCGTTGTTTGGCTATGGAGCCCTGGTGGCCCAGGCTCCCACCATAGATGGAAACAGAGGCTAATATGTATTATTCTATGTTACCATCTTTTAATATTTTTTATTGCATTTTTTGTATAAGGTAGGGACCTGGAATTGGTCTGAGGAATTCAAGCTTGACAGCAAGTGCCTTTACTGGATGAGCCACCTCACCAGCCTCCCATTTTGAAAAAAAAAAAAATTGTAACGATTTTCATGAAGGTAGGGATTTATCAAGTATTCACTAAAATCAAAATGTCAGATACTCAAATTAAGGAGTTTCAAAAAATAGTAAAATCATACATATTGGTCTATTATAATAATAGTCACTATGTTCTCTAAAACTACGTAGATCTATCTATGATTACACTATCATCATTAATTCCAAGTAAATGAGGTTTCCTGTTCTGTAGTATTTAGCCTCTCTGACTTTCCTAATGCCCTGCACCTATGTAAGTACAGCACTTTTGTTGCTATAGCATTCACGTACCAGAAATATATTTAACTAGATTCATGGAAATTCTTTTAGTTAAACTTTGCCATTTTTGAACTGTTCTCTTTTAGTCACAGTATTTTTATATTTATCCATCTCCTGCGTATAACAATAGTATTTTCTTATTTATTAATTTGATTTAATTTTGCAGTGGTAAAAAGTTAACATAGAACCTTCAGCTTGTTAGGTACATGCTATGTCACTACCCTTTACCTCCAACCTGAATCATTCTTTTTACTGTAATACAGTATGCCAGTACACAATAGCATCACAATTGGTTTTAGCCACTCACTGACTTGCCTGTCTTTTTATTGCTTTCAGATTCTCCCACTATTTGGACCACTAATAGAATGTATAGACTCTACTTTCCAAACCAGTTGTCATTTCACTTTGAATTTTATTTTGTATTTTCCTGATAAATTACATGTATCCTTGCTGTATAATGCAGCCTTTTGGTTGACATTTGTACAGTGGAAAAATCATCACCTGCCCCCCTCTGCTGTGAGGTGTTCAAATGCAAACAATCTTAAATAATCTCTTGGTGTAATGAACATAAAACATATCCATTTCTGAAACATTTTCCATTTTTTCTAGGCCTAAGTCTGTCTTTCATTTTTATCATCCTCATCTAAGCCTGCTCTATGAGTCTAGAACCTTGACCACCCTGGTAAACAGAAGAGTGGTTGACAGAAGTTATTTGTCAACAGTGTCCTACCTGCCGCGCAAGCCTCTTGCTGGTTTGAGAGAGAAAGCCTATGTAGAATGCACTCTGGTTTTGCATTACCATTTTGACATGTGTGCATTTTCCTTTCTCCTATTAGTTTTAGATTCACAAAGAAAGTCCCACAGATGTTCTTTAATTGCTGTTTTGATGAAGCTTGGAATACTGTTCTGAAAGAGGCCATGACTCACCTTTTACCCTGAATCCTGCTGTGTAAGCATGCCTTCCATCTGGAAGCTATGGCACTGGGCACTGGGTGTTTCCAGTCTTTCCTCATTTTTTCTCATGTGAATTCATTGCTGCGTTAACTATGTAAGTAGTTAGAGAAGCCTGCTGTACATTTGATGGAATTTATTTAGGAGAGTAGGGAGAAGCATGTCAGGAAATGCCAGAAGAGTGGCCATTACTGAAATCCAGAAAGTGGAGCCATGCTCTGACTGCTAAAAGCATGGTTCATCCTAGAGATGCTTCTGACCTTCTGCTAGGTAACCAATTTGCCTAAGCTGCACACCCAAGCAGGCCTGACCTGTGGCTACATTAGTAAAACAGATCAGAGCCACCCCATCTTTTCATGAAGTTCCATTGCTCTCAAAGTACCCTTCTGTCACTGAGCCATTTTCAAATGTGAATGGTAGCTAGAAGGGCTTTATTTCTTTTTTAATTCTTACTCTTTTCAATACCCAAGCCAGGACAGTTTCATAGAAGATGAAATGGGAAAATGTATGTAAGTAACAGTCACTAAATATACCTTAAATTAGATTATTCTCAATTGTACACTAGTTATCTTTGAGCTTCCCTCTCTGTTTCTTTCTTCCTAATCCTCCCCTCCTCTACTCCCCTCTCAAAGTTTTAACTCCTCTTTTCTTTCTCTCTACCATTGAACTATGCCCCCAGACCTTTTTTGCAGGCCTGGAGATGAAACTTAGAACTTGCTCAGTCTTTGAAGGTACTGTACCACTGACCTATATCCCTAGACCCTGGGCCACCAATAAGAGGTCTCCTAACATAGCTCAGGGTGGCTTCCATTCACTGTATAACTCAGGTTGCATTTAAATTCAAATCAATCATCAAGTTCCAGCCTCCTGAGTGCTAGGATTATAAGCATGAACCTACATATCCAGGTTCTTCCAAAAAAAAAAAAAAAATCTGAGTCAGGGATTTGCCTGTCTCCCAGGCTGACCTCAAAATTGTGATCCCAAGGCTGATACTGAGGAGATACTGAGGCTGATCTCCATGTTGTAGATAAATAACTGAACAGTGTTTTATGATGGTGTAAAACTATCTTCCTTTCCGTCTTTCTTCTGCTTGTATTAGTTCTATTCTATAGATCTGTACATGCTTAGTTTCAGTTTGGTGATGTTCTGCTGCAGAGCTCCTATCCACAGATACCCCCCCCCCACTGCCTTGACACTTCTACCTGCCATTCATCATACACATGCCCCCGAGTAGTAGTATTTTACAGTCATCATTTTTAGATGTCCATTTTTTAGACACTGTTGATTTGTCTGTTTTTCTCCTTATAGACCTTGCAGCATGGCTATGGAATCAACATAAGTTAGACCTTATGATGGTGATTGAGATATATTTGTGCCACCTCATGGAAGAATCCTGAACTGCAGCTTGAACACAGATGGCATAAAGAGGTAGGGGTTGTGATTCAATCCCACCTTACAGAGTTTTCTAGATCCTGAGTAGCTAACAGGGCACCTGTAGTATATCCGGGTATACACTAGGTATTGCCAAATAACTTTAAGCCCATTTCTTTGCTTAAAAAATTTTATGTGAGAGGACCAATCATTTCAACGCTTGATTTTACATTTTTAGACTTCTTTGTTAATAACTTTCAGCCTGTTTCTTTGCTAGAAAATGTTTGCATGAGAGGAACAATCATTTCAACACTTTTTCCCATTTTTACACTTCTGAATAAATGACAAGAGACTTACATTAGCAAATACGGAACCTTCACCTTTGTGGCCTGGTATATATGTAAATATATTTTCATATAACAAAATGTATCAAATTTGTAATGAATTTTAACTTGTATATGGTCAGAGTGTTTTAGTGTATGAATAGTATTATAATGGTGAACATTTAATTCTCTTACCATAACTTACATCACAAAGAGTAGTTTATGTAAAGCCTACTTATATATAAGCAAATATATTTGTATTTCTTTATTAATTCTGTATTTATTAAACACAGGAATATTATAGTATCTTATATTTATATAGCATTGAAAATAATTTATATTGTTTACATTATTGTATAAAAGTATTTGATGTTATTCACACTAGAAATAATAGATATTATTATTTAATCTATTTAAATTACTATTAATAAACTGATAGGCAAAAAGCTGTCCACTGTTTTTTAATAACATTAATAAAATACATTATGGTACATATCTGAAAAAACAGGTGCCCTCACCTTGTAGTTGATAAGCATACATACTACTAAAGAGATCATAACCGGAGGAGGAAATACTACAAATGTTCAAAAGTATTCTTTGCTAAAGTAGTCCCCCATAGAAATTTATTCTATACCCTGGGGGCTACCTTTCCATCATCCATCATATGTCTTCATTGCTTAAGGTTGAATTGGTGCTGTCCATAGCAGACCCAGTGCCTTTAAGACCCCATCTTTTCATTCACAGCAAGTCTGCCTCTTGGTTAGATGCCCAGGCTGGTTGACCAGGAGGAGGTTCCCCATGCTATTGAAATGGAGCACTGCTCAGGTCTCTATTCCTACATCCACATGTAGACATCTTCCCTAATTTCTGTCTAGATATTTCTCTTCTTTATCCTAAAAATGAGTCCTCTTTTCTAAGTACAAACAGCCTAACGTCCTCCACAAATTTAATTTTTCATAAAATATAGAAGAAACATGGATTCCAGAGAATTTCTGACTCCGGCCAGACCTGACATAAATCCCCTCTGGTACAAGTGAAAATGGCCACAAGTCTGAATGCCTGATGAAAATTAAAGGGGGTAAACACAAGAAAACCAGAAATCACCTCTGACAGCAGGAGGTGTCTGCACACCTTTGCTACAACAGTGCCACCAACCATACTACTCAAACTCTCAGGTAATCTCGAAAACCCTGGCAGGAGCCAAGTAAGGATCATGCTTCCTACGCAGCTCTGTGCTTAGAAAGTAGTATCTATGCAATTATACACATCTATGAGGAGAGGATATCAGTATTCCCCCCCAGAAGGGTTATGTTAAGATCAAACTCAGACACTGATGAATCTGGAGCTAGGCTTCTCTTAAACATTATGCCCCATTAACCATAGCCCCTTAAACGGGGTGCAGATCACAAAGACCTTGATGAAACTTTATGTAAGCCTTACCATGGATTACACATAATGCTAACTGTAGTTTATTGGCTTATATATGGATGTGTTTCTGAACCCTACTCAATTTCTTAAGAGATTTCTCAAGGAAATTTTCCTGATATGTGCTTTTCTAGTGTTGACACAAAAACCTGTTCTCATCTTAAAGAGAATAAGAAATGATTGATTCTGGAGCCATTTTGAGTAACCATGACCAGTGGAAACAGTTTCATGAAGCTTTCATTTTACAGAACACAGAAAGTCATAAATCAAAGCAATTTTAAAAATATGTTTGTGGGTACATTAGGGAGGGAGGAAGAGCAAAATGGGGGAGGCTTTCCTATAAGCTCAAGATACTATCTGATAACATTCTTGGCTTTTGAGTTGGTCAGAGCTAGTGGTCTACTTAGTTAATAGATTCCAAACAATTTCTATGTATTAGTTACAGGATATTAGTTCCAACACAGAGGTAGACAAGGCATGCATGTTCTTGAGGGTTTGAACTAGTCCAAGATAAGGTCATTAGGCTCTGAACCTGCAACATTCCAATGTCTTCACAGTACTGAAATCCTAATCAGTCCATCAGTCTCTGCAAACACAGCTTCTTCAGAAGTCTTCACTCACAAGCTTTTGAAATTTTAAACATTTCCAACCTCCTCTAAAGGTAAATGTTTACTGCCATCACTTGACTTTAAAAACTGCTTTCCCAACAGATGAAACGTCTTTCCTAAGTTGTTTGGTGATTGTACAATCAGAACTGGGTAACATTTATTCATTTTGACAAATGTTTCCCAAAGAGCTCACCTTGAAATTCTGCTTTCTGGCCTAGGCTTAAAAAATTAAACAAACAAACAAAAAACCCTCACTTTTCCATGGGCACATACAGACAGTAGACACCAGATAGCTATACTCTGAGGTCTAAGGTCTTAGACCATCTCATTGATTCACTGCTGTCCAGTTTTGGGTACTATTTATAAGAATCCCATTTGACAGAAAATTTAATTTACACTCTTCAGTTCTCTCTATAGGGAATAAAGTCAACATAATGTTTTTAGTCTTTAGTCACAGTTTCAATTAGTATATAATTTCAATTAGAAACAAGAATGGGTACCTTTAAAAGCACAAACATAGCTAAGTAAAAACAGAAAGGATTGGAATTATAAAAATGTGCTTGCACATGAGCACATGTACGTACATACATGGGATTGGGGGAGATGCTAAGACCCTTCTCTGTGGAGTAAAGCAAAATAAGGATCCCTAAAAGGTAGCTTGTCACCAAGTTTTAAAGGGAAAAGGAGTCTGAACTTTGTCATTTCTCCTTTTCCTTCCAAAATGTATAAGCAAACCCAGCATGACTGAGGTTGTATATTGTACAGCTATCTGTACTTCTACATTTCTGAGGACAAGTCAATGTGTTTGAATCACGTAGGATTCTGCATTCTATGAGATCATATTATTCTAGGCCTACATCCATGGCATTTTTTTATCCTTTGGTCTATCAGCTTGTGATTGAGGACAAACTCTTTGATTTCTTCTACAAATAGTTAAAAACAGCTGTCTTCAGACACACCAGAAGAGGATATTGGATCCCATTACAAATGGTTGTAAGCCACAATGTGGTTGCTGGGAATTGAACTCGGGACTTCTGAAAGAGCAGTCAGTGTTCTTAACCACTGAGCCATCTCTCATACATAATAGTTTTCTCCTCAAAGGGGCTAGTTCAGTTCAAAGAGTCCTGGAAGACATCCTTCTGTATCAGTAAATAATATTCCCCTAAAGTCACATTTATAGAAAGCAAAATTGCTATCAACACAAATGTGCTTTGTTCCTACTCGCTGAGCCAAAGCCTGCACCTCAGACTGGTTTCTCTTGTAAGTATGTTTTCCCCCTCAGGGTGCTTGGAGGCTGAAGTTGTTTGCTTTCAATGAAAGACAAAGGAAATGAAGAAATGGTTGTATGGAAGCAGTTCAGGTTTGGAGAACAGTCTCTGTGCATCTTGATTCTCCTAGAAACTGATTTCATAATGGCTATCATGACTACTTTTGAAAGGAGGCTGTTGTAAGCTGGTGGGAAGGGCAAAGCCCTGACTACAAGTGTTTGGGCTCATTTGAGGGTGAGGATGCCCAGCACTGGGAACTGAACCTCCCTGGGGAGTAAGGATATTTGGAGATCCCAGAGCAGAATCAGCTGGTTCCTGCTTCAAGGCCAAGATATCTCATGAGGAATTTTTTGGTTATTCACGCCACTCAAGTTTCAGGGAAAGTTTTCCCTGCCATAGACTCCCTTTGTAAATTTTATATATTTTGTAAACTTTGTAAGTCTTCAAGGCAGGAAAGTGGCCAAGTCCACTCACCTGGGGAGCTCCAGAAACAAGGCCCCTCCCGAAGACCACCTCAACTCTCATGACAGTTGTTTCCAACCTCTGTAACATTCACAAAGTTTATCTCCAGCCCCTCAATAGAACCCATCCAAGATTCTGCTAAGTTTGCTTGAAAAGTATGAACAAAAGCCACAATCCCTGAGCAGGAAAACCCGCCAATACCTAAACAGGAAAATCCACCAATCCCTGAGCAGGAAAGCCCACTGATCCCTGAACAAAATAACCCCAGAAATCCCTGAATAGGAACACTCACAAATCCTTGAACTCCCACAAACTCAGGACTTGAAATCCTATCAATCCTCACCCCCGGAAATCTCTGCCCTAGAAAGCCCCGCCCCCTAAGAAACCCTACATAAAGACTGTGTCTTCTTGCTCTCTGGCTGTTGGTTCCCTCCTGGAGGCAAAGACAGCCACTCCTGGACCCTCCCATTAGAAGAAGAAATGAAGAAGTGAAGAGGAATGAAGAAGGGAAGTGAAGAGATGGCGTTGGGCTGAGGCTGCTGGGCTCTCCAGTTCAGCTGAGGATACTGCCCCACCCCTGCAAGCTGTAACACTGAAGGAGCTGGGCTGAGGCTGCTTAGCTTCCTGCTCAGCTGTGGATAACACCGTCCCCACCCCCACCCCCACCCCCTGGAAGCTGCAACAATGAAGGAGAAGATGCTAGGCTGAGGCTATGGAGCTCCTCAGCTCAGTAGGAGACACCTTGTCCTGGGAGCTGCTGGGCTGAGGCTGCTCAACTTAGCTCAGCTCAGCTGGGGAATACCACCTCCCAGAAGCTGTAACACTGAAGAAGGAATGGAGCTGAGGCAGCTGAGGTCCTCAGCTCAACTGGGGGATGAAGCTGTAACACTGAAGAAGCTGGGCTGATGGTCCTGAGGTCTTCAGCTCAGCTGGGGATACCCCTCACCATGAGCTGCAAAGCCTCTGAGGAGGCTTCCTTGGAGATGTGTGGCTTATGGGCTCTCACATCTAAGAATCTCCTTCCATAGGGACACTGTCCCACCTCAGAGCTGGGCTGTTTCTGAGCTCTAATGTCTCAGGATGTCCTTCCATTGGGATACTTTCTGCCATCAGAGCTATGTAAATCCCTGGGCTGTCCTGGAACTCACTCCATACACCAAGCTGGCCTCAAACTCAGATCCACTTGCCTAATGGAAGGAAAATATCCAGTACAAATTACCTGCAAGTGTTCTGTCTGAGGCTGTGCCTCAGGAGCCAGAGTGGAAAGCTTGAATCATATTTTCTCATTAAGTCACCCTTATTGACTTCAAAAGTGCCAGCTGCTGGCATAAGGATAAACAAGGTGGCAGTTTGACCAACTGATTGTCTTTTAGCTCAACCAGGGAAGCAAGGGAGGGCCCAACAGTTTCCAGTTAAAGAATCAAGTTGCTCCATGTGCAAAAGACTTAGCTTAGGTTGAGGAAAATGACAGCCAGGACTTCATAGAGAAACCCTGCCTCAAAAACAAACAAAACAACAGGTCAATGCTGTGACTATAACAAATGTAAACCTCTCTCGTTTTGGATGATACATATGCTAACTTTTTACTTAATTATTCTGCACTACATTCATACATATAACATTGCTGTAGCCTTTAATCAGAATTTGTCAATACATAAGAAAAACTATTGATAAAACTGAATTAATGTATCATGTGTAAACAGAATCCATTTGGAAGTGTGCCTAGACTTTCCTGCCACTTTCTTAATTTAGTAAGGAGTCCTAGGAATTAAGATTCCTATAGGAAATGTCACATCAGGAATGAAAATGGACCATCTCAACAGCCCTGGTACCTGACACTGGAAAGACCTACTTCCCAACTGTGCTAACACAACTCCATAGCTCTACCTATAGGGATGTGTTCCCAAATTTTAATATTTTCTGTAAATTGTAACATTGCTACCAGCAAGGTGTAGATAGATTTGAGAGTTTCTCTCTTACCATTTTTGGTCAAAACTGTGATTTCAGTTTCATATTCGTGTATAAATGTTTTGTTTTGTTTCTTGTTAATGCATCCTTGGAGAGGTAGGAGGAAAGTTTTCAGACCCAGTCCAGAAGCTGCTACACTTGGTAACTGGGAACCAAAGTCCGGTTTACTTATGTCTGTTTTTTTTTTTTTTTTCCCCCCGAGACAGGGTTTCTCTGTGTAGCTCTGGCTGTCCTGGAACTCACTCTGTAGACCAGGCTGGCCTCGAACTCAGAAATCCACCTGCTTCTGCCTCACAAGTGCTGGGATTAAAGGCATGCTCCACCACTGCCAGGCTTATGTCTGTTTCTTGTAGAGCACCCCACTATTCTGAGACTGACCCCAGGGCCAGGGGTTGTTTACAAATCCTGGGCACTTGTTAGGACACTAAATCCGAAGCTCAGCCCACAATAACTAAAAAATGCAAGTATATAGATTCAACTCAGAGTTCTACTTTAACAAGCCCTCCGGATGAGTGGAATGCCCAGAGAAATTAACAAACTACTGACTTGGATCACCTGCTATACTACTGTCTCTGAGATTGTCAAAGCAACAGGTTGAATGACTCCAAAGTATTAAATTTGCTTTGTGGGGCTGGAGAGACAGCTTCAGAATACTTAGATTTAATTCCCAACACCCACATGGCACCTTACAACCATCTGCAACTCCATTCCCAGGAGATCCGACACCTTCTTTGAGCTACTATGTGCACTGCATGAATTTATTGTACAGATAGATGTACTTGCAGGCAAAATGCCTGTACACTTTAAAAAATTTATTGAAGAAAAATTTGTGATTTTTTTTAATGTTTACTTAGGTTTCCTGATAGGTGTCAGATTTCCTGCTGTGAATTATGTTGGCTAGAAAAAAAAACAAAGAATTGGGGCAGGTACCTATCTCAAGCCAGCGAAACCCATTCATGCTGCGTTGCTGTTCAAAACAGAGGTTACATACAGGATTTCACAGGCAAGGAGTAAGACTGTTTCTCCCCGAATAGGTTCTGGATTTTCTATAGAAACCACTAGTTTGGATCTTATGTGTTATTCGTCTTCCTAAATAGTTGCTGCACCTGGAGCTAAAACAAGGAAACATGTCGGGGGGGGGGGGGATGTTGCACAGAGGAGAAAGTTTTGCCTTCGTTTCCTCCTAAAAAGATGTTAAAGGCTCACATCAGGAAGAGCTGGTCGCTGACTCTTTTCTCAGTGTAGTAGCTCTAACTAGAGCTGTCAACACCTCTGCAGGATTAATGGCAACAGGCAGGATGTAAAGGATAAATTAATAAAGTCTAGTTTATTTTCTACGCCCGATCCTCAAATGCAATCCTCAGAACACAGCAGGAGTGGCAATTATCTTTAGTGCCATTCAGTCATCCCACCAGGACTTGAATTTGAAACTAGGGGCCCAAGTAAATCCACCAAAAAAGACGTGGCGCCAATTATGTGTAAGTGCCATGGCAACACGTTTTTTTCTGGTATCTGGTTCTCCAATCATAGGCCTTCTCTCCTAGCGCCCGCCCCACACCTGCGACCAAAAGACCACCAATCCAGCCTTCAACACACCGGAAGAAATGACAAGAACCACCCCCTTCCCGGGACGTCATCAATGATTGTCTGCAGTTTAGTCCTGCTCTTAAAACTCCCCCTTCCTCAGTGGTCCGTACTCTTTTCAGATCCCCTATCTCCTCGCTACGGGTAGCTGCCCTCCACCGCTTCTTTTCCCCTGGCTTTTAGCCGGCTAAAGGACCTGTGATTTCCCTGCTGACCCTCTCCCCTTAAGCTGACTGGCGCTGCCCCGTAGCCTCTGGCCTCCGGCAACAGCGCCGGAGGTAGTAGCCGCACCAGCTCAGTCCCAGAGGCCTCTGCGAAGGTCGCAGCCAACGAGAATCTCGAGAATCTTGCAGCATCCTTCCGAGACCACACCGGACACAGTAACATATCACAGAGTCCCCAGCCGGCTTCAACTTCCAACCACGGTTTGTCCCAGGGAGTTGTTAAGCAGATCCACTCATTCTTAAAGCTGGGCATCTTTTATGCTAAATCACATAAAATGCCTGACCTTCCTATTTGTTGTAAGTCAAGGTTGACTCAAAGTTATCAATCATTCTGAAGTAGGAACTCATTTCATTGTGAATAGTTTATAGTGGCTCATTTAAGCTGCTGCACCAATCCCGACCATCAGTGTGCCATTTCTGATGTGTTTACCTTGAATCTGTAACGATTTCTGTTCTATATTTGGCGTTTAGTGCCAAACTCACTGCATGCCTGGTATACAAGGCTCTTACAGAAGTTGGAATCTCTATTCACCCTTGTTCTGATTGTGTGTTACAGGTTCTGGATTTTAGGTGGGATTTGAACTCAGGTCCTCACACTTGGGCACCGAGTGCTTTCCTCACTGGCTCAGCCTTGTTCAGACTATGGCATCTTGTACATGAATGATGAATGAATGAGATTGAAATTCCCTAGCTCCCTCTTCCAAAGACTGAACATATTAGCAGTACCTACCACTAGTGTACTCGTGAGAAGAGAAACATTTTATAGCACAAAGTTACAATTAAAAATCACATTTCTTGAAGTTGACAGTATTGTCTTCTCACCTAAGTTACTTTGACCAATAAACAGCAGGTTATAAACATTGCTAACGGGACCTTTGGTCCAGACAATAAGGTCAAGCTCTTCCCTCCTTGTTCTTTCACCCAATAACATTTTTCCTTAGCTGTCTCATTGAAAGTGCACTCTCCAATGGTCATTAACCTTGCCAATCAACCAGTCTGGTTCCTCTGTTGTATTTTAAGAACTCAAAGGGAAAACCATTTTCTGTTATAATAGCAGTGGATCTGTATCCGGGGTACCTACTGAAATATCAGTTCTTGTTTCCAAGGGTAATGAATTCGACCAGAGGCATAACGTTAGAAGTAGAAATGGAGATTATTTATTAAGAAAGGAAAACACAAGAATGACGACAAGCGTGTAGTCTGCTGGTAAAGATCCCCAAATGGGATTACACAGCACCCTCCTCTCAATATGGAAAGCTAACCTTATTGAACATGCTCTGTTTGCTAAATGAAGCTCAGAAGGGCTTCCCTTTGTGTGCTAATCTTGAGGTAGCTTCCTCCAAATCTCTATTTTCCTGTCACACTATGATTAACCTAAAGGTAAATCAAAGGGATACAAAATACCTTATTAAATTAAGCTCCTAGGATTTGTTTCTGCCACCAATTTTCATGAATGCAAAAATAGATGATGCTATTTTTTTATTTTTTATTTATTTATTTATTTATTTTTGGTATTGGGAGTTGAACCTAGATCCTTGTGCTAAGTAAGTGTTCTACCACTGAGCTCTGACTCCTTCAACACCTTTTCATGTATACATTGAGACAGAATTTTATTGCTTTCCCAGGTTGACCTCAAACTTGTGGTCATATTGCCTTATTTTCCAAGTTAGTAGAATCACAGGTGTGTGTCACCATATCTGGTGATATCCTGCCTTTTTTAAAACTTTCTTGTATGATTTTATTTTAGTTTATTTTTGCTACAAGCTAGTATTGATCCTGCTACCCATGGCTTCTGAGTTGTACGCCTAGTTCTTAATAGGACACTATCCACTGGATCCAGTTAGGACTCCTAGACATGTCTGTATGTCACTCCCTGGAATTTTCTGTAGACTAATGTGTGCTCTGAAATGACATATAGAAGTTCTATAAATGTCACAGGCTAGTATTTTAGCCAGTGAGTTGATGATCTGGGTCTTCATTTACCAGTGTATGGTTCTTGTTCTCAAAGTGAGCTGTCACTCAGCTACTCTTTCTGGGCTCTTCTCAGCTGTAGAGGACTGTATTGTTCTCTGTCAGTGCATTCTTAAAAATAGACCTCCTGTGCTTTCCCATTACTACCCCTCAACCTTCCCATGGGAACACAGGTATAATGCTGTTCCTGCTTACAATTTATTATAACTGACTTATCTGACTTAGGATCACAGTGTTCATTTATTGCTTACATGAATATTCCCCTCCCCTCAAGGTTTTCCTACCTACAAGGGGATAGCTGAGGAGGAGGGAAGAGGGTGAGGATTTCAGTGTCTTTGTGGAATACTTTCTGGAAGAAATCAGGTCTGCAGTGTGATCATATCATCAAACACTCTAAGGTGAAGAAGATGATCAGTGAATAAAATGTATGATATCAATAACAAATGAAACTTATGCTTACTCTTTCATATACGAAGACAATTTTAAAAACAGATTTACTCTTATGTGGCTGTGAATGTGTGTGCCTTCTGAGAAATAGCTATAAAATGAAATGCTAGGAGACTGTCAGCTTCTTGGGAAGCTCTGAGATAAGCGGGACTTTAATGTGAGAAATAGGTGGACACTGTGGACCAAAATCAAATGAGCCAATTATAACAGTGGTGACCAACAATAAATGTGCATATTTTCCTCATCAGAGATATCTGGAGTCCTTTTCAGAATGACACAGTCATGTCTGTGTGCTTAGAATACTAGCTCCTGACATTGTAAGCATAGACAGAAATATAGCTTTCCTTACACAGGCAGGCTGAGGGTGGTAATGGGAGAAAATTGACTTCTTTGAATGCTACATATGGTTTATTTTTAAGAGTCCACTGACAGGACAGGACAGTCTCCTACAGCTGAGAGGATGGCAGGAGGGGGATACAGCAAGGTAGGCAGCAGATGGCTTTTAAAGCAAGAGCCACACAGTGGTAAATGAATACCTGGACCATCAACTCACTGGCTGAGATGCTAGCCTGGGAACAGGTTTGTTCCCAGGTATTCACAAGCTGAACCTAGACCTGTGGAATCCCACTCATGTGCCCTCCTCATGAATTACAGCAAGCTGCACCTGGAAAATATGCAAGCTTCCTTCTCACCATTTTGGGAAAAGTTTCTTGTCCAGTGAAGAAAGGGAAATTGATTCTATTATTTTACAAGGTAATCCTAAAGAATGGAATTCTGTGTGTGGATCACAAACCCCTTTGCAAAAGAAACCCCTTTATTGGATGAGGTCTTGGGTTGCTCACAAAATGGAGGAGTCAGTGAATGGTGAAGTTTTTTGTTTTATTTTTTTGTTTGTTTTGTTTTGTTTTTCTCTCAGAACAGTGCTGGGCACCTAGAGTTAGGTGCATGGGAAAGATGACAGTAGTAGAAAGAGGAGATGGGGCGCTTGTGAGGGTGTTGGAGATATTACTTCATCCACTTTTCCACATCCATTGGCATTACTTGGGGCCACTTTTCCTTCCAAGGAGTTTTTGGTTCTCAGCTTCTGTTGCTATGCAACAGCTGCCTCTGAGTTCAAAGCATGATTTGGGAAAAAGTGGCCTGTGTTGCTATGCCCTGCAGATGCAGTGGGGATGATTGGTGGGGTGCAGGAGCAGGGAAGTACGGAAAGCCTTGACAAGGGTGGGGGATCTTGGCATCACTGTGGAATGCTTTCTGTGAGAGAACATTTCAGCAGTGCAATCATATCCTCTAACACTATGAAGGAGGGAACAGAGTAGGTAAAGCAGATGGTTAATGAACAAAATATGGATGTCGATATCAAATGAATCTTAGCTTTGTTTACCTTTTTAATGTTCAAAGAAATTATTTCACAGAATATTACATACTTTCTTACTTAACAGATTAGAAGCTTAATTGTTAAGAAATGAGAACAAAAATTATAATCACACCTGGAGAAGAATCAAGTGGGGACTCAAGTATATATGGTGAAAGGAAGATAGCAATGTGGTTTAATGTCTTCAGTAGGAGTTTCTGGAATTTTCTACTAACTAGCAGCAATCCCTCTATATCCATCACTTTTAGAATCTCTTAAGTCCAAAGTATTAACAACTCGTCTCTAAGATATAGAGAACTGAACCTTGGGTGTATTTGTATATGGAGTGATAACATTTGAAATATAGAGACTATGACACATACAATATCATAGTGATATGTACACACATATAGACATATGTGAATATATATATGTATATATATATATCTTCTGTGTCTAAACAGTTGGTACCTCTTTGTAGTTTTGATAATAAAAGCAAATGCTTTGCCACTGACTTGTAGCCATAGTCTTAAACATTTATTCTACTTATTTCCCCAGTGAGAAGCATGCTTTGTACATATTGAAAAATAGTAAATGTATTTATCATCTTTTTGTCAATGTATATATAAATTATTCTTTTTTTTCTTTTTCTTTCTGTTTTTTTAAGACAGGGCCTCACTCTGTAGCTAAGACTGGCCTCAAACTTGTGTTCCTTGTTCCTCCTCTTTAGTCTCCCAAGCATGCGCACACACCACACACACACACACACACACACACACACACACACTCACGTGCACACGTATATTAACATATGCATATAAGACAGGAGAAAGAATGATTACTATATGGAAACAAAATAAGATGTGATATGGAGCCTGGCAGTGGTGGCGCACGCCTTTAATCCCAGCACTTGGGAGGCAGAGGCAGGTGGATTTCTGAGTTCGAGGCCAGCCTGGTCTACAGAGTGAGTTCCAGGACAGCCAGGGCTACACAGAGAAACCCTGTCTCTAGAAAACAAAGAACAAAAAACAAAAGAAAAAGATGTGATATGGATATTCTCAAATAGATCTAAATTTTTTTGTGATGGCATGTAAACTCTACTATCAGGGTTTTACTGCTGTGAACAGACACCATGACCAAGGCAACTCTTATAAAGGACATCATTTAATTGGGACTGGCTTACAGGTTCAGTGGTTCAGTTCATTATCATCATGGTGGGAAGCATGGCAGAGTGCAGAAAGATGTGGTAATGGAAATGAGAATTCTACATCTTGATTCAAAAGCAACAGGGGACTGAGACACTAGGCCTAGCTTAAGCATAGCAGACCTCAAAGTCTGTCCCCACAATGACAGACTTCCTCTAACAAGGTCACACCTCATATTAGTGCCACTCCCTATGGACCAAGTATTCAAACACACAAATCTATGAGGGCCATACCTATTCAAACCATGACGTCGACTCTGACCAAGTTTCCTTACATTATTAGCTATAGTCATGCTACATATTATACCCCTTGGCTGCTTTATCATGGATAGATGAATCTGTATGCTTTGATGAACAATTCACCAGTTTGTCTTTCTAACCTGAAATACACTATGTACATGTGGCTTCTGAGTTTAACTAGGTTTACATTATAAGTAAAAACATACATTATTTGACTTTATGCAGCTTATCTCACTTATCATAATGTCTGTCAAGTTCATCTACATTGTCAAATAGCAAAACTTTCCTTTGTGGCTGAGTTTTTCATTGAATATAGGCAATAATCCATCTATTTCTATGCCAACAGACATAAGATTATTCACATATTAGCTGTTATGAAAAGTGTTTTGATAAACACTGCTGCTATTATAGCCTTTTAGTTTGTGACCAAAGGAGGAATTGGATTGCTGGACCACAAGGCAGTTCTATTTTAAATGTCAGAGGAACTACTACATTGTTCTGTATAATGTCTGTATCAATCTACAGTTCCACCAACAGTATATAAGGTTTCTGTTTTTTTCTACATCTTTGCCAAATGTGATATCTTTTATTTCTTGATAATAACTATCCTATGAGGTATAAGGTAGTACCTAGGTTTTATTTTACTTTAATTTCCCCAATGATTAATAGTGTTGTACATTTTTACATTTTTATGTGCATATTTGCTACATATGCAGCTGGAGCTATGGGTACCCCCTGTGTACTCTCTGGTTGGTGGTTTAGTCCTTGGGAGCTTTTGACAGTCTGGTTGGTTGATATTGTTGTTCTTCCTATGAGGTTACAAACCCCTTCAGCTCCTACAGTCCTTGCCCTTGGGGTCCCCACACTCAGTCCAATGTTTGGAAGCAAGCATCCTCACATGTATTGGTCAGGATTTGGAGGAGCCTCTCAGGAGACAGCCATATCAGGAGACTGTCAGCAAGCACTTCTTGGCATGCACAATAGAGTTTGGATTTGGTGTCTGAATATGGGTTGGATCCCCAGGTGGGGCAGTCTCTGGATGGCCTTTGCTTTAGTCTCTGCTCCACTCTTTGTCCCTGTATTTCCTTTAGACAGGAACCATTCTGGGTTAATATTTTGGAGATAGGTGGCTGGCCCCATCCCTCAACCTGGGGGCCATGCCTAACCTCTGGATATGGTTTCGACATGTTCTGATGTCCCATTCTTTACTCTACGTAAGGAACACTCAGCAGTGTCTCCTTTAGAATGTGGGCTTCTAGGACTAAAAGATGTAGACATTTTCCAGTTTCCTGCAATTGCTGCCCTATAGGTCCTTAGCAACAGACTCTCTAAATGAGGATGAAAAGGGTCAGAATGGTTGCCCTCTGTGTCAAGATGTGATAAAGATGTTCATAAAGGGCCGGGCAGTGGTGGCGCACACCTTTAATTCCAGCACTTGGGAGGCAGAGGCAGGGGGATTTCTAAGTTCGAGGCCAGCCTGGTCTACAGAGTGAGTTCCAGGGCAAGGCTACACAGAGAAACCCTGTCTCGAAAAACCAAAAAAAAAAAAACCAAAAAAAAAAAAAGATGTTCATAAAGCCACATGAGGTGACTGATCCCTGAAGTGGTAAGGTGTCAATGAACTATGTTAAGTCACTGGGACTTCTATTTCTTCTCTTTTCATCCTAGCAGCTGGTCAAGTCACCACGTATAATTAGTATTTAAATTAGAATGCTGTATTATCACAGTATATGTAAATCAGGGAGATATTTTTCTCATTTCTTAACTAGGAGCCTGCCCTGAATGATGTCAGTCAATTGTATTATACTTCCAAGCTCCTAGAGTATTCTTTTTAAAAGCCTGACCTGTAAAGATTTTAAGCTGCACTACTACAATTGAAATTGAAAAAAAAAAAATTGTAAATTTTAAAAAATCGCCCAGCAGTGGTCATGCATGCCTTTAACACCAGCGCTAGGGAGGCAGAGGCAGGTGAATCTCTATGAGTTTGAGGCCAGCCTGGTCTACAAAGCAAGTTCCAGGACATCCAGAGCTATACAAAGAAACTGTGTCCCTAATTTTTTTTATTTTTACAAGTTCTGAGTACTGTTTTTATATTGGTTTTATATCCTGCAACTTTACTGTAAGCTTATTGAATCTACGAGTTTTCTAGTAGATTGTATGGCATCTTTTGGCTATAGAATAATGTTGTCCACAAATAAAGATAGATTTTTTTCTTTTCTTACTTTTTATCCTATTAGCCTTTTCGCCTGTCTAATCGCTGTCATTAAGACGGAGTACCATACTGAATAACAAGGTATAATGAGTATCCTTTTCTCATTCCTGATTTCACAAACAAGTTATCTCAGCTTGTCTCCATTTAGTACAATGTTGTCTATAAGTTTGTTATAATATATAACAAGAATATAACCTTTATTATTTTGAGATGTGATACATCTCCTAACATCTCTGGGTCCTTTGTCATCAAGACATGTTTAAGTTTTCAAATGCCTTTTTGGCATCAATTGAGATGATTATGTGATTTTTCTCCTTCGGTTTGTTTATAAGGTGCATTATATTATTGATCTTTGCATGTTTTATATTGTTGATCTTTGCATGTTCGATCATACTACATCTCTGGGATGAAACCCACTTTGTCATGATGTATTATCTTCCTAATGTATTCCAGAATTCAGCTTGCAAGCATTTTATTGCCATTTTGCATTGTGTTCATCTGAATTTTCTTGTTCTGTTCTGTCTTTACCTGATTTTAGTGTCAAGATGATACTAACTTAGAATAAATTTTGTAGTGTTCTAGTGGTGGTGGTGGTGGTGGTGATGGTGGTGGTTGTGGTGGTGTTCTTCTTTTGTTTTGTAGGACTACTTCCAAAGAATTGATAGTAAATCTTGCTTGAACGTGTGACAGAATGCAGCAATGAAAGTATCCTATACTGAGCTTTTCTTTGCAGGGAGACTTTAGATTGATCTGGCTGATTGAAATGAATTAAGTTAAGTATCCTATCTTCTGGCTTTAGTTTTGGTTACTCATATCCATTTAGAAATTCATCCATTTCTTCTAGCCTTTCTAGCTTTTTGGAGTATGTATTTTTAAAGTATCTTTCAAGTATACTAAAAATAAAGTCTTAGAGAAAAAAATTAGAATAAAATCCCATTCATAATAGTTTCAAAAAATAAAGTATCTAACCAAAGAGGAGAAAATAATTCTAAAATCAAAAGTAAAAGACATTGTTAAAGAGATTGGAGAAGACACTAAACAATGGAGAACTTCATGCTTATTGATCAGTAGAATATTGGGGAAATGGCTGTACTATTATAATTAATATACAGATTCAGTGCAATACCCATCAAAATCCTGATGCCATATTCCATCAGTGTAGGAAAAACAATACAAGAATTCATATGGAACCACGAAAGATCATAATTAACCAAAGCAAGTCAAAAAAACAGCTAAATATATTGCAGTACCTGACCTCAAATTATACGATAGAGATCTAATGATAAAGATGGCCTGATACTGGCATTAAAACAAACCAATGGTCTTTTCCCAATCTGTTGGTTGCCATTTTGTCCTATTGACAGTGTCCTTTGCCTTACAGAAGCTTTGCAATTTTATGAGATCTCATTTGTCTATTCTTGATCTTAGAGCACACGCCATTGGTGTTCTGTTCAGGAACTTTCCCCCTGTGCCCATGTGTTCAAGACTTTTCCCCACTTTCTCTTCTATTAGATTCAGTGTATCTGGTTTTATGTGGAGGTCCTTGATCCACTTGGACTTGAGCTTTGTACAGTGAAATAGGAATGGATCAATTTGCATTCTTCTACATGTAGACGTCCAGTTGAGCCAGCACCATTTGTTGAAAATGCTGTCTTGTTTCCACTGGATGGTTTTAGCTCCGTTGTCAAAGATCAAGTGACCATAAGTGTGTGGGTTCAATTCTGGGTCTTCAATTCTATTCCATTGATCTACCTACCTGTCACTGTACCAATACCATGCAGTTTTTAATCACTACTGCTCTGTAGTACAGCTTGAGGTCAGGGATGCTGATTCCCCCAGAAGTTCTTTAATTGTTGAGAGTAGTTTTTGCTATCCTGGGTTTTTGTTATTCTAAATGAATTTGAGAATTGCTCTTTCTATGTCTATGAAGAATTGAGTTAGAATTTTGATGGGAATTGCATTGAATCTGTAGATTGCTTTCGGCAGGATGGCCATTTTAACTATATTAATCCTGCCAATCCATGAGCATGGGAGATCTTTCCATCTTCTGAGGTCTTCTTTGATTTCTTTCTTCAGAGACTTGAAGTTCTCTTTCACTTTCAGATCTTTGACTTGTTTGGTTAGAGTCACACGAAGATATTTTATATTGTTTGTGACAATTGTGAAGGGTGTCATTTCCCTAATTTCTTTCTCAGCCTGTTTCCTTTGAATATAGGAAGGCTACTGATTTGCTTGAGTTAATTTTATATCTGGCCACTTTGCTGAAGGTGTTTATCAGCTGTAGCAGTTGGGAAAAGATCTTTATCAATCCTACATCTGATAGAGGGCTAATATCCAATATATACAAAGAATTTAAGAAGTTAGACTCCAGAGAACCAAATAACCCTATCAAAAAATGGGAAACAGAGCTAAACAGAGAATTCTCAACTGAGGAAACTTGAAGGGCTGAAAAACACTTAAAGAAATGTTCAACATCCTTAGTCATCAGGGAAATGCAAATCAAAACAACCCTGAAATTCCACCTCACACCAGTCAGAATGGCTAAAATAAAAAACCCAGGTGACAGCAGATGCTGGTGAGGATGTAGAGAAAGAGGAACACTCCTCCATTGCTGGTGGGATTACAAGCTGATACAACCACTCTGGAAATCAGTCTGGCAGTTCCTCAGAAAATTGGACATAATACTACCTGAGGACCCAGCTATTCCACTCCTGGGCATATACCCAGAAGATGCTCCAACATATAACAAGAATTTATGCTCCACTATGTTCATAGCAGCCATAGTTATAATAGCCAGAAGCTGGAAACAACCCAGATGTCCCTCCACAGAGGAATGGATACAGAAAATGTGGTACATTTACACAATGGAATACTCAGCTATAAAAACAATGACTTCATGAAATTTGCAGGCAAATGGATGGAACTTAAAAATATCATCCTGAGTGAGGTAACACAGTCACAAAAGAACAAAAACGGTATGTACTCACTGATAAGTGGATATTAGGCCAAAAGTTCGGAACACCCATGATTCAATTCACAGTGACTGTTGGACTGAGCGTGGAGTTCCAGGTAGAGGAGTTGGAGAAGGGACTGAAGGAGCTGAGGGAGTTTGCAGCCCCATGGGGAGGGAGCAACAGTGTCAACTGGTCAGGCCCCCCTGTGCTCCCCAGAGACTGGACCATCAACCAAAGAATGCATATGGAGGGACCCATGGTGCTGGCCACATATGTGGCAGAGGAGGGCCTTGTTGGCCATCAGTGGGAGGAGAGGCCCTTGGGTTTGAGGGTGTTAGATGTCCCAGTGTAGGGGAATGCCAGGGAGGGAAGACGAGAGTGGGTGGGTGGTTGGGGGAATACCCTCATAGAGGCAGGGGGAGCAGGGATGGTATAGGGAGTTTCTGAAGGGGAGACCTGGAAAGGGGAAAACATTTGAAATGTAAATAAAGTATAAAAATAAAATAAAATAAACAGACCAATGGAACAGAATAGAAGGCCCAAAAGTAAACTAAGAAATCTACAGCTTCAGCAAAGATGGTAAATGCATGGGTTAGAAAAAACTGTATACCCAGTTATATAAGAATGAAATTATTCCCATATCTTTTGCCTGCAGTCTGAAATGGATTAAAGACCTTAATTCAAAACCTGAACTGTTCTACCTGTGGGTCATGCATAACCCCTTTGGAGTGAATAACTTTCACAAGAGTCACATATCAGTTATTTACATTACAATAAATAACAGTTGCAAAATTTCAGTTATGAAATAGCAACGAAAATAACTTATAGTTTGGGGATCACCACAACATGAGGACCATTAGGAAGGTTGAGAACCACTGTTCTAGAGGAAAACATAAAGACTACATGGCAAAGACACTGGGGTGGGCAAGAAATTTCTAAGCAGAACTTCTGTAGCACAGGGGCTCCACATATCATCAGATGGAAATATATAAATTGGAAAAGTTACTGGCTGGGAGGTGGTAGTGCACTCTTTTCATCCCAGCATTCAGGAAGCAGAGGCAGGTAGATATTTCTGAGTTCAAGGCCAGCCTAGTTTACAAACCAAGTTCCAGGATAGCAAAGGGCTACAAGGAGAAAAGTTTCTGTACAGTAAAGGAAATCATCAGCAGAGTAGACAGACAGTCCATAGAATGGAAAAATCTTCACCAGCTATACTTCTAATGAGTACGAATATCCAGAATTTAACAAAGAACTACAGAAATTAAACACCAAGTAAATAGAACTGCCAATAGACAAAAAGGCTAATGAGATGTGCAGATGCTTCACAAAAGAAGAAATATAAATGGCCCATAACTATATTTTAAAAAGTATTCAACATCCTTAGTCATCAGAAAAATGCAAATTAAAACTACTTTGAGCCAGGCATGGTGGTGCATGCCTATAATTCTAGCACTCGGAAATCAGAAGCCAGTAGTCTCTGAGTTTGATGTTAGCCTGGTCTACAGTGATTTCCATGCCAGCCAGAGCTACACAGTTAGTTCCTGTTTCCAAGAATAAAAAAACAAACAAACAAACAAATGTTGATATCCCACACCAGTCAGAATGGCTATTATCAAGAAATCCGGGGCTGGAGATATGGCTTAGAAGCTAAGAGCACTGGCTTCTCTTCCAGAGGACCTGAGTTCAATTCTAAGCAACCACATGATGGCTCACAACCTTGTATAATGGAATCTGATGGTCTCTTCTGTCATGCAGGCGTACATGCAAATACAGCACTCATACATAAATAAATAATATATAAATAAATCTTTTTTAAAAAACTGCCTGGGTGGTGATGGAGCGCTTGAGAGGGAGAGGCAGAGGCAGGCAGAATTCTAAATTTGAGGCCACCTACTCTAAAGAGCAAATTCCAATACAGCCTAGGCTACAGAAAGAAACCGTGCCTCAAAAAAAAAAAAAAAAAAAAAATCTAACCACAAGTGTTAGAGAGGGTGTGGAGGGAGAAAAGAACCTTTATTCACTGCTAGTGGAGGTACAAATTAATGCTGCCATTATGGAAATCAGTGTAGAAATTCCTCAAAAAATTAAATATCATATGACCCATCTATTCTACTCCTGGTCATATACCCAGAGGGCTTCATACCCTAACACAGGGATATTTGCACCTCCGTGTTTGTCACTGATCGATTTATGACAGCAAAGCAACAGAAACAGCCAGTTGTCATCAACAGATGAACAAATGATGAAAATGGTACACATACAAGTTGGGATATTATTCAACTGCAAAGGAAAGGGAAATCATGAAAATTTCAGGAAAATAAGTGGAGTTGGAAAGTATATTAAGCAATATGACTCAAACTAAGAAAGAAAAAGAAATCATGTTCTTCCTCATATATAGACTAGCCTATAAAATAAGCATTATATGTGTGTAGGTGTGTTATTATTGCATAATTTTAAAGAGACCAAAAAAGGGTACCTTGAAGTGACGCAACGACAGAGTGCAGACAAAATGACCCAAGTCAAGAAATGATATAAAGCTAATGTTTTCTAGTTTAACTGTCATAGTAAAATTATAATCATAAAATTATAATTGATAATGAAAGTTTAAAATGCTAACTGACGCTGCATGGCCTTGGAATGGCCATTCTAATCATATAGAAGTTGACTAAGGGGGAGAACTCCGCCTGGGCCACCAGGACTCCATAGCCAAATAGTGCCAGGAGAAAGCGAGCCCCTCACTGGGTGGAAAAGCCAGCAAGAGGAGGACTCCAGATGCAGGGACTGAGGAACAGCCAGGAGGTAAGAGCCTGCCGATTTCCACCTGTGGTGGGAGAGATCTCTCTGGGCCACCAGGCCTCCGTTGCCAAACAGTGCACGGAGAAAGCGAGCCTCCCACTTGTGTGGAAAAGCCAGCTGAAGGAGGACTCCAGATGCAGGGACTGAGGAACAGCCTGGAGAGAGAACTGGTCTCCCAGGAATATTGACATCTGGGCTTGAAGGAAAGACAGGCCACAGTCACAGAGAGAAAGACTTGAGCTAGCACCAGAGATAACCAGATGGCGAAAGTCAAGGGCAAGAACACAAGGAACAGAAACCAAGGCTACTTGGCTTCATCAGAACCCAGCTTTCCCACCACAGCCAGCCCTGGATACCCCAACACACCAGAAAAGGAAGACTCAGACTTAAAATCACTTATCAAGAGGATGATAGAAGATTTTAAGAAGGAAATGAATAACTCCCTTAAAGAAATACAAGAGAACACAGGCAAACAACTGGAAACCCTTAAAGAGAACACACAAAAATCCCTTAAAGAATTACAGGAAAACACAACCAAATGGGCAGAATTACAGGAAAACACAATCAATCAAATGAACAAAACCATTCAGGAATTAAAAACAGAAATAGAAACAATGAAAAAATCACAAAGGGAGACAACCCTGGAGTTAGAGAACATAGGAAAGAAATCAGGAGTCATAGATGCAAGCACCGCCAACAGAATACAAGAGATGGAAGAGAGAATCTCAGGTGTGGAAGATACCATAGAAAACATGGACACAACAGTCAAAGAAAACACAAAATCCAAAAAGCTCCTAACCCAAAACATCCAAGATATCCAGGATGCAATGAGAAGACAGCCTGAGGATAATAGGTATAGAAGAGAGTGAAGATCCCAACTTAAAGGACCAGTAAATATCTTCAACAAAATTAGAGAAGAAAACTTCCCTAACCTAAAGAAAGAGATGAACATAAATATACAAGAAGCCTACAGAACGCCAAATAGACTGGACCAGAAAAGAAATTCCTCCTGTCACATTATAGTCAAAACACCAAATACACAAAACAAGGAAAGAATATTAAAAGCAGTAAGGGGAAAAGGGCAAGTAACATATAAAGGCAGACCTATCAGAATTACACCAGACTTCTCACCAGAGACTATGAAAGCTAGAAGATCCTGGGCAGATCTCATACAGACTCTAAGAGAACACAAAGGCCATCCCAGGCTGCTATACCCAGCAAAACTCTCAATAATCATAGATGGTGAAACCAAAATATTCTATGACAAATCCAAATTTGCACAGTATGTTTCCACAAACCCAGCCCTACAAAGAATACATGGAAAATGCCAACACAAGGAGGGAAACTACACTCAAGAAAAAGCAAGAAACTAACTTTTCAACAAACTCAAAAGAAGATAGTCACACAAACATATAAACAACATAAAAAATAACAGGAAATAACAATCACTATTCTTTAATATCTCTTAACATCAATGGTCTCAACTCCCCAATAAAAAGACATAGACTGACAGACTGGATCCATAAACAGGACCCAGCATTTTGCTGCATCCAAGAAACGCACCTCCGTGTTAAAGACAAACACTACTTCAGAGTAACGGGCTGGAAAACAATTTTCCAGGCAAATGGCCCCAAGAAAAAGGCTGGAGTAGCCATTCTAATATCGAATAAAATTGACTTTGAACCAAAAGTCATCAAAAAAGATAAGGACACTTCATACTCATCAAAGGAAAAATCTACCAAGAAGAACTCTCAATTCTGAATATCTATGCCCCGAATGCAAGGGCTCCCACATTCATAAAAGAAACTTTACTAAAGCTCAAAGCACACATTGCACTTCACACAATAATAGTGGAAGACTTCAATACCCCACTATCAACAATGGACAGATCTTGGAAACATAAACTAAACAGAGACACAGTGAAACTAACAGATGCTATGAACCAAATGGGTTTAACAGATATCTGTAGAACATTTCATCCTACATCAAAAGAATATACCTTCTTCTGAGCACCTCATGGTACTTTCTCCAAAATTGATCATATAATTGGTCACAAAACAAACCTGACAGATATAAGGAGATTGAAATATTCCCATGCCTCCTATCAGATCACTACGGATTAAAGCTGGTCTTCAATGGCAACAACAACAGAAAGCTCACATACACATGGAAGCTGAACAATGCTCTACTCAATGATAACATGGTTAAGGAAGAAATAAAGAAAGAAATTAAAGACTTCCTAGAATTTAATGGAAATGAAAGTACAACATACACAAACCTATGGGACACAATGAAAGCAGTGTTAAGAGGAAAACTCATAGCTCTGAATGCCTCCAAAAAGAAACTGGAGAGAGCATACACTAACAGCTTAACAGCACACCTGAAAGTTCTAGAACAAAAAGAAGCTAATATACCCAAGAGGAGTAGAAGGCAGGAAATAATTAAATTAAGGGCTGAAATCAACCAAGTAGAAACTAAAAGAACTATACAAAGAATCAACAAAACCAGGAGCTGGTTCTTTGAGAAAATCAACAAGATAGATAAACCCTTAGCCAAACAAACCAGAGGGCACAGAGACAGTATGCAAATTAATAAAATTAGAGATGTAAAGGGAGATATAACAACAGATTCTGAAGAAATTAAAAAAATCATCAGATCCTGCTACAAAAGCCTATATGCAACAAAATTGGAAAATCTGGAGAAAATGGACAAGTTTCTAGACAGATACCAATTACCAAAGTTATACCAGGATCAGATAAACCATCTAAACAGTCCCATAAACCCCAAAGAAATAGAAGCAGTCATTTAAAGTCTCCCAACCAAAAAAAGCCCAGGACCAGATGGGTTCAGTGCAGAATTCTATCAGACCTTCAAAGAAGACCTAATACCAACACTCTTCAAGCTATTCCATAAAATAGAAACAGAAGGAACACTACCAATTCATTCTATGAGGCCACAGTTACACTGATACCAAAACCCCACAAAGACCGAACAATAAAAGAAAACTTCAGACCAATTTTCCTTATGAATATCGATGCAAAAATACTCAATAAAATTCTTGCAAACCGAATCCAAGAACACATCACAATGATCAGATCATTCACCATGATCAAGTAGGCTTCATCCCAGGGATACAGTGATGGTTCAATACCCAGAAATCCATCAATGTAATCCACTACATAAACAAACTCAAAGAAAAAAACCACATGGTCATTTCATTAGATGCTGAAAAAGCATTTGACAAAGTTCAACATCTCTTCATGATAAAAGTCTTGGAAAGATCAGGAATTTAAGGCCCATACCTAAACATAGTAAAAGTAATATACAGTAAACCAGTGGGCAACATCAAACTAAATGGAGAGAAACTTGAAGCAATCCACTAAAATCAGGGACTAGACAAGGGTGCCCTCTCTCTCCCTATCTATTCAATATAGTTCTTGAAGTTCTAGCTAAAGCAATCAGACAACAAAAGGAGGTCAAAGGATACAAATTGGAAAGGAAGAAATCAGAATAGCACTATTTGCAGATTATAAGATAGTGTACTTAAGTGACCCGAAAAACTCCACCAGAGATATGCTACAGCTGATAAACAACTTCAGCAAAGTGGCCGGATACAAAATTAACTCAAGCAAATCAGTAGCCTTCCTATACTCAAAGGATAAACAAGCTGAGAAAGAAATTAGGAAAATGACACCCTTCACAATTGTCACAAACAATATAAAATATCTTCGTGTGACTCTAACCAAACAAGTCAAAGATCTGTATGACAAGAACTTCAAGTCTCTGAAGAAATCGAAGAAGACCTCAGAAGATGGAAAGATCTCCCATACTCATGGATTGGCAGGATTAACATAGTTAAAATGGCCATCCTGCTGAAAGCAACCTACAGATTCAATGCAATCCCCATCAAAATCCCAACTCAATTCTTCATAGGCTTAGAAAGAACAATTCTCAAATTCATTTAGAATAACAAAAACCCAGGATAGCAAAAACTGTTCTCAACAATAAAAGGATTTCTGGGGGAATCAGCATCCCTGACTTCAAGCTGTACTATAGAGCAGTAGTGATAAAAACTGCATGGTATTGGTACAGTGACAGGCAGGTAGATCAATGGAATAGAATTGAAGACCCAGAATTGAACCCACACACTTATGGTCTCTTGATCTTTGACAAAAGAGCTAAAACCGTACAGTGGAACCGACAGCTTCTTCAACAAATGGTACTGGTTCAACTGGCGGTCTACATGTACAAGATTGTGAATTGATCCATTCCTATCCCCCTGTACAAAGCTCAAGTCCATGTGAATCAAGGACCTCCACATAAAACCAGATACACTGAATCTAATAGAAGAGAAAGTGGGAAAAAGCCTTGAACACATGGGCACAGGGAAAAGTGCCTGAACAGAACACCAATGGCTTGTGCTCTAAGATTAACAATCAACAGATGGGACCTCATAAAATTGCAAAGCTTCTGTAAGGCAAAGGACACTTTCAATAAGACAAAATGGCAACCATCAGATTGGGGAAAGATCTTTACCAATCCTACGTCCGATAGAGGGCTAATATCCAATGTATACAAAGAACTCAAGAAGCTAGACTCCAGAGATCTAAATAACCCTATCAAAAAATGGGGAACAGAGCTAAACAGAGAATTCTCAACTGAGGAAACTCGAATGGCTGAGAAGGACCTAAAGAAATGTTCAACATCCTTTGTCATCAGGGAAATACAAATCAAAACAACCCTGAAATTCTACCTCACAGCAGTCAGAATGGCTAAGATCAAAAACTCAGGTGACAGCAGATGTTGGTGAGGATGTGGAGAAAGAGGAACACTCCTCCATTGCTGGTGGGAATGCAAGCTGATACAACCTCTCTGGAAATCACTTTGGCGGACTCTCAGAAAAATGAACATAATACTACCTGAGGACCCAGCTATTCCACTCCTGGGCATATACCCAGAAAATACTCCAATATGTCACAAAGACACATGTTCCACTATGTTCATAGCAGCCATATTTATAATAGCCAGAAACTGGAAACAACCCAGATGTCCCTCAACAGAGGAATGGATACAGAAAATGTGGCACATTTACACAATGGAATACTACACAGCTATTAAAAACAATGACTTCATGAAATTCGCAGGCAAATGGATGGAACTTGAAAATATCATCCTGAGGGAGGTAATGCAGTCACAAAAGAATGAACATGGTATGTACTCACTGTTAAGTGGTTATTAGCCCCAAAGCTGGAAATACCCAAGATTCAATTCACAGCAACAGTAGGTCTGAGTGTGAGGTCCCAGATGGAGGAGTTGGAGAAGGGACTGAAGGAGCTGAGGGAGTGTGCAGCCCCATGGAGGTAGCAACAGTGTCAACTGGCCTGACCCCCTGATACTCCTGGAGCCTGATCCACCAACCAAAGAATACACATGGAGTGACCCATGGCTACATATGTGGCAGAGGAGGGTCTTGTTAGACATCAGGGGGAGGAGAGGCCCTTGGGCCTGAGTGTGTTAGATCTCCCAGTAGAGGAGAATACCAAGGAGGGAAGATGATAGTGGGTAGGTGGGTGGGTGGGTGGGAGAATACCCCCATAGAGGCAGGGGAGGGTGGAGGGATAGGGTGTTTCCAAAGGGGAGATCTGGAAAGGGGGAAACATTTGAAATGTAAATAAAGTAGGGGAAACAAAAGAATTTGACTAAGATGTTGAAACTTGCCTGTCATAGGAATTAGTTGTTGCCAATTTACCTGTTTCCTTACCATTTTCTGAGGACTGGGAAATGCAAGGTGCGTGTGACAATGCTTCCTGTGACTCCACATTAGGAAAAGCTTGTATGTAGCTGTGCACGATCATCTTCAATTCACCTACAGGGACAGACAGCTTTCGGTCAAGAAGTGGATATTTATTTCAAATAATAAATGTGCTTTCATAGCGTTTGAAATTTGTATCAGGATAAAATGTATTTGTAAAATGTAAAAGAGAAAATATGTTTCTCTCAAACTGACAAGAGATTAAGTACCTACTATGTTTTTATAAAAATATTTATTCAGTTTTGTGGTGAAAATGAAAAATGAGGGAAATGGAAAAATAAAATGGACTTTGTGTGTATGTAGGCCTGTATGTTTCTTATTCCGCGAACTCAGTGCTTTGTCGCATTTGTTTTTGAGACAGGTCTCACTCTGTAGTCCAGACTGGCTTGGAACTCTATATGTAGCCCATACCTGCCTTAAACTCGTATCAATCGGTCCCGAGCCTCGTAAGAACTGCTATTACAACCTTTGAGCCACCATACCCAGCCTCCAGCACCTCAAAAATAGTCCCCCAGTTGCAACTCTGTCTTTGGTTCAGACTAGGACTAACTTCCAATCTTATCTTTAGAAATGTGATAAAATGTGCTTGTTTATAGCCCAGGAAAACGACGGCGAAAGAAGTGTAAAAGCTCCAAAGCCCTGGAGGTTTGGTCCCATTAAAGGTAGTAGGTTGCTTAAGTTCCTCTTTTCCCCTGCCTTGGCCGAGTGCTGCGATACAGCTGCAGTCTTCACTTTGACCAGAAGATGGCATCCAAGTGGCACCAGCTATACATTTTAATTGACAGGGTGGACATTTTGCAGAGAAACATACTGTGACGGGGTTTATTGTACTAATACTCTTATTTGGAAATATACGTATATTAACTCTCTTACATTTACTATCGACCTCAAATCTACCTAGCATTTGCTGATCTATCTTTTCTGTATTCTGCATAAATCAAGATGCACACATTCGCCGGGCAGTGGTGACGCACAAGTTCGAGGCCAGCCTGGTCTACAGAGTGAGTTTCAGGACAGCCAGGACTACACAGAGAAACCCTGTGTCGAAAAACCAAAAAAAAAAAAAAAAAAAAAAGCACACATTCTATAAAGATTAGGATGTTCATTTTCCATTTTCCATCACCGTACCCTTGGTATGGGACTTTTTTAGACCTTTCTTCACTCTATCCTGTACCACCTCCTCTTCAGGATGCTATGGAACAGCTATCTGGACCCCACTGTGGCACTCTGTTCCTCTGTCACTCAGTGTCATTGGGCTGCCCTGTGCCTGCTTGTGACTGGCTGCCAGGTCGCATAAGAGCAACCTGCTGTTTCATTGTGTGCTTTTACAATATTCAGTCACTCCTGTATTTTTTTTAGACAGAATTAGAATCGTTTTGTATAAGCTACTTTTAAACGTAGAGACACAATCTGCTCATTATGTTAGATGCTTTCCAAGACACATTTGGTCATGGGGGTAAAGTCGCGACACCTTGTGAGAGAATTCTGTCCTGCAGTTTGAACGCCACTGAGTGGAAGGTTGTGGCTATTGCCAACCCCTATTCAGAGTTTTGAGGGAGCCTAGGTAGAATAGGGGACAGTCCTAATGTACAGGGATACTATGGGCCACAAGACAGAAAGTCTGATCTATCATCACGGACAGAAAGTTTTACGTGAAAGCAAATATTTTATTCTTTGAAATTTGTGGGTAAATACTGCCCGTTTTCCTTGCCTCCTTTCTGATTTCTCTTTTCTCCCCAATTCCACATTTCCTTCCTCTCTCTCTCCCCGCCCCCGCCCCCCTCCTCCTGTCTGTTTCTCCTTCTGTCCTCTTTTCTTCCCTCCCCTCCCCTCTCCTCTCCCGACAGAATCTTCCCGTGCAGCCTACATAGGTCTGGAATTCATTAAGTAGCACAGGCTCCATTGAATCACTCTGTCTCAGTGCTCAGTGTAATGGAATTTACATGTATACAGCACTGTGAGTGTCTAGAGCAATATATTTCTATAACATTTTAAACTAATTTTCAAGGAAACCTCATGTTTATTTTTGTTGGCGGAGTGTTTCACTGTATTGATGTTACAAAATGTATTCAGTATACTAGTGATAAAAATGTAGTTCCTTAAGTAGTTTTGAATGACAAAAACAGTATATGTAATACTCTGCTGCTGACTAACACATATATTCAGATATACGCGCATCTCTGTTAACGCAAAACACCCTAACCCATTTTAACATTTGTTGCATGATTACACATTTGAAATGATTGATAAGCTGATAGTGAAGAAATATTCTTGCGTCCTGATTTTCATTATAACTTGTTTTTGCTGTCTCTGAAATCCCTGCCTATGGAAGACACAGTAAATTTTAACAACACCATGTTGCTTGGTGTAACCTGATATTCCCTGTCATAGGCCTTGCAGTGAGTGGCATTTTCAGGGTGCATACACTGCTAAAGGGCACAGTTTAGGACCAAGCTCACGTGACCATTTGCAATATGAGATGAGTGTGCCCTGTTTGAGTCCAGCAAACTAAGAGAATTCTAATATTCTAAAAGAGCTGTCTGGTGTAGGTATACCTGTGTGAGACAGAACATGTTAGGAGGGGGGAGGACCACATTTCCCTCTGTTTCCTTCTTCCCTTTCGGTGCTTTTGTGTCCTGTTTGGATTCATTTCCCTGTGTGAGCCTAGAAAAAGAGGAAGAGAATGCTTATGACCAGAGCTTTACCAGTATCTCTCACACTGCCCTGAAAGTGAATTCATGCAAGCAAAACTGGTGGTATAAGGTCATGAACCTATTTACCCTAGGGTAGGCACTGTCAAATTGACACTTTAAAAAAAGGTAGTGCCATTTGCACTCCTTGAAGACATAGAGGGGTGGTTCTAGATTCTGTCCGAACTCCACTCTACTCCACTGCCACAGTTGGAAAGATGTGAAGCGGTAAAATGTAAAGCAGCTATTTATTTATTTATTTGTTTGTTTACAAAGGAGATATATAAAGTTAGCACCTGTGGTAGGAAGTGAAAATAATGATCACTGTAGAAACTTGCACCAATATACAATCAGTGGGACTTCAGTATTGCTACCACCTGCAACACAATTGATTTTCAAACATTTATTTTATACTGAATATTTCTTGACAATATTATATGAGAATGGTAAGATATGGAGGAAGTCCAGGCCAGTATTATGTTTTAACATCTTTTATGTAATATAACTTGCAGACAATAAAATCTACCCATTTGAAAGATACAACAGGATGACGAATAGTGATATATAGAGCGGGACAATTGAGTTTTAGATGTTCCCATAATCCTCCAGTGTCCCATCCTCCCTCAGTCCAGTTAAATCCCATTTCCTTCTTTCAACCCAGCAACCACAAATATTCTTAGTGTCTTTTTTTTTGGTTTTCCTAGACAGAGTTTCTCTGTGTAGCTCTGGCTGTCCTGGAACTCACTCAGTAGACCAGGCTGGCCTCGAACTCAGAAATCGGCCTGCCTCTGCCTCCCAAGTGCTGGGATTAAAGGCGTGCGCCACCACTGCCTGGCTTATGTTGAAATTCTTAAGGGTTTTTATTTCTTAACACACCTGTAAAAGGTCCTTAGTTATCCATAGGATACTTAAACTGTATTCGGGAAGTTCCGTTAGCTAATGCTTGACTTCTGAAATTGGAATTACAGGCTTCCCAAAAGATATTTACACGCGTTCTGCATCCACAAGAGTTCTGGGGTTCCTTTCTATCATCTTCACACTTGCACAATATGCACTTTAACCACTGAGCTATCTGGTCAGCCCTGACCTCCATTTGAATTCTGAGACAAGAATCAAGGTTTTGGAGCAGAGAGGGCACCCAGAAGGGGCATTCTGAAAACAGAAAGGAGGGACAATCAACCCTCCAGAGAACTGAGATGGCCAGCAGCCCGCAGAGCACACACTTCCCTTCTTTTAGTCAGGCCATGAAATGCTCCAGGCTCAAAGAGACAGGGCCCAGGCTGGAGACGGTAAAGGGACCCAGAGGTGAAGAAGGGACCTGAACTTTGCACAGCAAGACACTGGGGGCGGAAAGAGGGGCTGGGGCAGGGGCGGAGCTTTGGCTTCTGACGCAAGTCACACGTGACTAGCCCACGCAGGCTCACACCCCTCGCTGGGTCTCAGACCTGCCCTCGCTCACTCTCTCCAGCCCGCCATCCCTAACGGAGGCACCTGTTCCCGGTGGCGCAGCTCCTGGTGGCGCAGAGCGCGCGGGCCCGGGCTGCGCGGAAAGCAGGAGGAGGAGCAAGAGCGGAGCAGGTGAGGAGGACAGCGGCCCGCACCCGCGGAGCCGGTCGTCGGGGTCCCGCGGCCGTCGCAGCGCAGGCCCAGGCTGCAGGTGGCCATCCCCGTGTGAGCAGCGGCGCGGCCCGACGGGGAGGGGGGCGGCCGGCCCGGGCGGAGACCCTCGGGGAGTAGGAGCATGCGCCCCACGACAGCTTCCCGTAGACCCCGGCATCCCTACATCCGGGGGCCCAGGGGTGGTCGACCAGGCGGGGCGGGGGCGGCCGAGGCGGCGGGAAGAGCCTGGGCGGTGGCGCTCGGGACAGTGCCACAGGTCCTCCCTCCCACCCACTCACCCATCCTTCTGGGTTGATCGCAGGTCCGAGGAGCAGAAGCTTCGCGGCGCACCTGGTGGTGAGCATCGCTAGAAAGAGAAGAAGGCAAGGATAGGCCCAGGTAGGTGCAGGGGCCGGGCTGGGGACTAAGACGGGGAAAGGGAACGTGCGCAAAGCAGGGTCTGACATCCTGGAGTTCAACTTTCCCCTCTACTTTTATCTTTTCTCCCATCCCATGCTTCGCTTTTTGCACCCATACGGGCCATGGAAATGGGTTCATGGGGAAAATGGTAGCCTCTGGGGTGGGAGGGGCTCTGGCCTAGGCTCGTGCCTCCGTTCTATGTGTTGCTAGTCCACGAAGTAAGCAATCTTATCTCTCCTAGGAGTAATGGCGTCCAAAGTCAAACAAGTCATTCTGGATCTCACTGTGGAGAAAGACAAGAAAGACAAAAAAGGTGGGAAGGCCTCCAAACAAGGTGAAGAAGAATCCCACCATCTGGAAGAGGTTGAAAACAAGAAGCCTGGGGGAAATGTCAGAAGGAAAGTCAGGCGACTTGTGCCTAACTTTCGGTGGGCCATACCTAATAGACATGTTGACCACAGAGAGGGAGGAGAGGATGTTGGGAGATTTGTAGTGCAGGGGGCAGAAGTCACGAGAAAGAGTAAGGAGCAGCAGACGAGGCCTTACAGGCGTTTCCGAACACCGGAACCTGACAATCATTACGACTTTTGCCTCATACCTTGAAATCTAAGATTTTCTCTGGGCTCATAAAATGGCTACTGTTTTACAAGCCTGTATCTAGTGGGGTATTTTTTCTGTAAACTTTTGGTGTTTCCACATAACAACGGTTTCTACATAAACATTGTTTAATTGTTGCATTTGATTCTAAACATTCTTATCACCATGGCAATTTAACCCATTAAAAAATCTTTTTCATAATTTGAAATTAATAAAGCAATTTAAAAAGCAATATGTGCTCAGTCATCTTCTACCCCAGTTCTTATATTTCTTTCATCGTGTCTTTCCTCTCCCAGCTGCTTGTCCGCTGGCAATTTTTTTCAAGCCCCCAATTAATCAGTGAGGAACAGTCATGATTTTATGTTCTAACAATGTATGTTTAGTGTTTTTCAAAGTGTGACCTTAGTGCCTTTAAGAAAATAGGTTTTTAACAGAAAATCTGCCTCCTCTACACCCATAATCACGATATAGACTTCCAAAACCTCTAGTAGATAAAGCACAGACAAAAGACAGGTGACTGAGTTTAGTAGCCACAGTATTAAAAACTACAAGGCCTTACATTATAATAGTAGGGGTTATGACAACTGCAAGGCCAAGAAAGTATGGGCTGAGGGAAACATCCATCTTGATTGACCTGTAGTTAAGATCTCAGTTTTTATCCTTACAAGTCTCATATCTCCTCTGTGTACATAACAGTCCTGGAGTTGAAAGAGGCTAATTCTCAGGGCTACCCTCAAGCTGTATATCTTGTGGATTTCCCTGGTGGCATTGTGTATGGCACCCTCTTTGAGATGGAGAATATTTAATTTGTAATTGACACAAGACACAAACTTGGGGAGTTTAAAGAATCAACAAGTGTAGTGACCATTTTGGTGTCTTTAAAAACACAGAAATATAAGAATATTTTCATTTTAATCCCAGGTGTGGGATATGGGGCTGTTCAGATTGTCCACAGCAGCTGACTAATTTGTCTCCTGCTCTAGCAGGGACACAATTTGGACAGCTGTAGATAATTTCTGAGAATGCATGATGTTTGGAATTCTGGGGACTCTTCCAAGAATAAAAGTGCTAGGGCCCCAAAACGTGCATGGGTTGTTGGTTGTAGTTGGTCAAGTAGTCATGTGCAAAGAAGCAAGAAATTAGATCTCCTGATGGTGAGGATCAAACTTGCTCCAGGGAACTCAGTGCCCCCAATCAGCAGAAAGTAGTCTAAGGATATTGTTGCTCCTGTTTTCCTCTCTCCCCTTTCTTACCTAGTGTTGGGGCATTGTAAGGGGAAAAGAAAAATTCCACAAAAGTAACCAAAGACCTGGCTACAAACAACAAAAATGAAGCTTCATTTCTCTTTATATCTCCAACAGACACTTTAAGAGTTAGAACACTGGAGCATAAAATGTATTACAATAATGGTCAAAAAGAGACTTTGAATTTGGGAAGAAGGGTTGGAGAGAAGACTAGGAAAATAATGTAAATGTTAAAGTTTTTAATAAAATCTTAAAAGTCCCTTCAGTCCAGTATTCTTCAGAGTAAGAATTACCATCCATTTTGGCTCATTAAAAAAGTTTGCACATCATAAAAAGCAGTTAAAATCAGAGACCAGTTTTATCCTGTGATAGAACTCTCCTGCCTAGTGTGTGGAAGCTGGGTTTAATCTCCAGCAAGAAAAAATTAAGTCTCTCCCTGTCTTAGGGATTTACTGCTGTGAAGAGACACCATGACCAAGGCAACTCTTATAAGGACAACATTTAGTTGGGGCTGGCTTACAGGTTCAGAGGTTCAGTATATTATCATCAAGGCGGGAACATGGCAGCGTCCAGGCAGGCATGGTGCAGGAGCTGAGAGTTCTACATCTTCATCTGAAGGCTGCTAGGAAAAGACTGGCTCCTATGTGGCTAGGAAGAGGGTCTTAAAGCCCACACCTACAATGACATACTTTCTCCAACAAGAGCACACCTAATAGGGCCACTTCCTGAGCCAAGCATAGTTAAATGACCATACTTGCATTAGTGTTAAAAATTGTTTGGACAGTTTTATCTGCAGAAAAAGCACTCTTACAATGTGTTTCTTTTTTTAAAAATAAGTTTTTTAATCGTGTGTGTGTGTGTGTGTGTGTGTGTTGCTTGCATGTATGTATGTGTACTGGGTATTATGCCTGGTGCTTGTTAAAGTTAAAAGAAGGTATTGGATCTTCTGAAACTGAAGTTTCAGATGGTTGTGCGCTACATATGGGTGCTTGAAATTGAAACCAGGTCTTCTGCAAAAGTTGGCAAATGCTCTAAACTACTGATCCATTTCCCCAGCTCCTTAAAATACATTTCTAAGGATTAGGAATATAGCTCCGTGGTATATCATTTTCTAACATGCACAAGTCCTTTGGCTCCACTTCCCTGAACTTCAAAAAATCTTCTAACTAGAGCAGAGAACAACTTATTTTTATCAATTAATATTTATTTTACAGATAACGGATTTCATACATGTGTCACAATGCTTATCTCTCATCCCTTCCCACTTCATGCTGTTCCGTCCCTTGTCTGAAATAATCCTCATACTTTCAGAGAGAGGAGATAAGAATGTGACACACGCAATAGAGCCTACGGTCTTGTGAATGCTATACAAATGCTTTTCTGCTGAGCTACATCTCCAGATCTCTTGCTATTTTTGAAACAGTTTATCACTAAACTGGTCGGGGTGGCATTGAATTCACTCTGTAGCCCAAATAAGGCTTGAATTTATGATCCTCCTACCTCACCGGCAGAAGTACCAGATGTTACAGGACTCTGCTGCCATCCCGGCAACTTTTTTTTTTCTTAGCTCTTTTTATGTTCTAGATATTAATATCCTGTTAGATGAATAGCTGGCAAATACATCCTCCTTGATTTTGCTTGACTCTCTTGTTTCTTTTCCAGCTCAGAAACTAATTTGAAGCAGTCCCGTTTGTATTACTTCTGGACTCTTGGTGTCCTATTCAGAAAGCTTTTTGCCTAGGATCTTCAAGGAGTTTCTCTGTGTTTTTCCTTAGAAGTTTCAGTTTCCGGTCTTTCAGGGGTGTTTTATCAGTTCAAACTTTGATTTCACAGATAAGGAACCTGGACAGGAAAATGATTTACCTATAGCCAAACAGCTGTGTTTGCAGCTCTTATCAATTCCCAGTTCTAGGGGCTTGTCTTCTCATTCCAGTGGCTACACAGGACAGTGTTTGGAATTTTTACAGCATATACTGATCACCAGTTGATGTGAATGATTGCTCATGCTCACTTGTACACAGCCAAGGTTTGTTGTTCATGCTATTTAGTCAACAAAGTTACTACTTTTTTAATCAAAACACTTTTCAGACCAAGGCTATGCCTATATCATTTTGGAACTGTAATCATCTGTCCTTGGACTAGAGAAAGGAGATGATAGTCTGGCCAGAAAATGAATAGTGATAAATTCATGGCAATTAACAAAGGCTAGCAGATTGAGTGAAGTTCATGAATGTTCTTTCAATACTTTTAAAAACTAGGACTTGATCCTGTCTTGCTCACCAGTGATCCTGTATCACCCTCACTTAACCTGTTCTTTTTTAAAAGGTAAGAAAGTGGGAGGAAGCAGAACATGATTCCATCCAAGGAAGGGAAACAGAAGTCCCCTTCATTGGGCAAGGGATGAGTGCAAAGATTTGGGAAGAAATAAGAATCAACGTTTTGATTCAAAATATGGTTTTTTCAAGTACTTAAAAGACCTTGTTTTCCCTTTAGTGGAATAAGGCATAATGTTCCAGAGGTGGTAAAGGTCAGGAAAGAGGCGCACTATGCTTTTGGTTTTGAGCTAGATGAAAGCCCCCTCTTGGGCTGGAGGTGTATCTCCAGTAGTAGAGTGCTAGTCAGACATTTATGAGTGGGTATTCACCCCACAATACCACACACATGAAAATAATAAACTATCTCCTAGCACTTTGGTGTTAAAAACAAGAAATTTCTAAAAGCAAAGTTTCAAGGGCCATGATGTCATTGTTTAAACTTTAAAGGAAGCTTCTTTCTAAAGGTTTCTGCAAAGGTGGAAGACAAGGTTTTCTGGGGGGGGGGAGTTAAGGCCAGATCAGAGTGCTACTGTAGGAAAACTGAGTTTCACCTTCCCAGTGAGTAGTTGCATTAATTTATGCATCTTAACTGAGGGTCAAATTTTTTGATCTTGGTTAGTGATAGAGTCTGCCTTTTTAAAGTGACAAATGGATACCAGTGAGTGTCTCTAAAAAGTCCTTGAAAAGGAGAACATACGTATTTGTATGAAACCAATAAAAATGCAACAAAGTTGATCCCTATCAGTCTTTTATGTGTTCAGGTTTGTAGCTTTGGGTTTCTTAAGGAAATGCGCATGCTTTTATAGTGTAGAACAAGAATTGAGGTAAAAGCCCAATAACTAATGAGACAAAGTGTGAGGCAATCTCCCAACAGAGGAGAGTCAAGCCTATGTTCCAAAGCTGTTGTACAAATGTGTGTCTTGTTGCTGTGACAAAATGCCTGCCAGAAGCAGTGAAGGGGCTATTTTTATATGCTTCCATGTTAGCTTTGTTTCCTAGTATTGTTAAATTCATTAGGTAGTTCTAGTAGCTGCATGCAACTTTGACATATCGTTCATATACTCTACAAAGAGATCTTTGTAAGTATAAAAACATCTTGTTTTTACAACACTCAGGGTCAAAGATATGGTCCCTGTTATCTCCTAAAGCAGCTGAAATTGCTGAGTCTTTCACACCTTTATTTTTTTCTCATCTTAAAAAAGTTCCCATAGTAGTCATGATTAGATAAATAGGGCTTCATGGGAATAGCTTGCTCAGCTCCTTTCAGAAGAGAAGTGTGAGAAGACAATCAGGAACTAGGAACTGCATTTGAGATGCTTCAGGATGCAATTTCGAATTTAAGAATACCTCTTTCCGTTTGAATAACAATATAAAATTTGAGTCACTCTGGAGCATTGACCCAAACCTTTCCATGTAAATGACAGAGTTTAGTACAATCAGACAAGAGGGGCAATTGCTTTGGAAAAGTCAAGCAAGAAAAGAATTATTGCACAAGTGTTTCTTAGGCACTTCGCAGCTAGTGGCGTAGTTATGAAGAAAGCATACTAAACCTGGCATGAGAGGGTGACACAGGTTCAAGTCTGTAATTATCAGTCTCAGGAGGCAGCGGCAGGAGAAGTGTGAGACTGAGGCCCCCCTGGACTACATGGTGAGCCTAGGTCTCAAAAAGAAAACAAAAGTATAAGCGCAAATAACTGTGGCTGGGGATAAAGGTAAAGCTCAGGCTTTGGTGGTGAGAATGTATAAGCATGCAGTTGCTACAGAAAACAGTTTGAATGGGTGGAATATTGTTAGCCAGAAATACAGTTTACTATCAACACAACAGTTTGCTAGCCTGGGTGGTGGCACTCAGATTTAATCTCAGCACTTGAGTTCAAGGACAACATAGTCTACATAGTGAGTTCCAGGCAGCCAGGGTCTACACAGAGAAACATGTCTTCAAAGAACAAACAAACACCCAGTTTGCTTGTCTCACAATAATGAAAAATAGATAAGTAGAATGTGTAACATAGGCCTATTTATGTATAAAAAAAATTCTTTTAGGGCCTGAAAGATGGTCCAGCGGGTAATGGTGTTTGCCACCATGCTTGAAGACCTATCCCTGTTTTCCATGTAATGGAAGGAGGGAACAGACTACCATAAATTGTCCTTTGACCTCCACAAAGTACCAAGGCATGCACACCCACTTCTCCAACTTGCCAAATAAATTAATTACATTAAAAATGTGTAAAGCCTTTTATATATAAACAAGTGATAGCACAATGGATAAAAGGGCTTGCTGAGTAGGCAGACCTGAATTTGAATCCTTTGCATCCATATAAAAAGCCAGGGAGGCCTGCACATGACTGTAACTCTGCATTGGGAGGCAGAGACAGCCAGACCTTGGGAGATAACTGGCCACTCAGATTAACCTAAATGGCAAGCTTCCACTTCAATGAAAGATCTTGTCTCCAGAAAATAAGGCATCCTCCTCTGGCCTCTGTATGTACTCTTCTGGGTGAGCACACCAGCACATTTATGTGCACACACCACATACACACATTCACCACAGATCACACACACATACATAAACACAAGTACAAAAGTCTTTTGGTATATGATAAAATTTGTTTGTCAAATCAAAAAGAGAAGCTGAGCTATTCAACAGATTGTCTTCTTGTCCTATATTATGGTTATTTGAGGTTCAGTCAACTAAAGCCGTTCCCAGAGCCAGACATCTAAGCCTTAGTAGGAGCTTATATTCCATTGTATTAAGAGATGTTGATGAATGAATCCCAACATGTCATGGGAGAGCATGAGCATGATATAGCAAAAATGATATGACCCAGTCTCATCTGAGAATTGAGACTATAAGCTAGATTCCCAGGTATGATGTTTCTAGGTGTATGCTCTTGGGTAACTTTTTGAGACTCAGGTTTTGCATTTATCATTTAGGGCCTGTAACATTAACTGTGGTTAATGAAGCCATTCACAATACTTGATTTTTGTGTTATAGTAAGGTCCTTCTTTTAAGGTTTTTAAAAAAGAATTACTTATTTATTTTATTTGTATGAGTACACTGTAGCTGCCTTCAGACACACCAGAAGAGTGCAATGAACCTCATTACAGATGGTTATGAACCACCATGTGGTTGCTGGGAATTGAACTCAGGACCTCTAGAAGAGCAGTCAGTATTCTTAACCACTGAGCCATCTCTCCAGCCCCTATAGTAAGGTCCTTTATCAAAGGACTAGGAACATAATATTGAAAAATATTGATGTTTTAAAATTAAGATAGAATCTACACTAACTACTAGTGGCTCGTATCTGGTCTTTGTTTTTCATAATTAGGAGTTTTCAATAATCCAAATCAAATCAGAAATCAGTGGTCAACCTATCCATTTCTCTACTAGTAATAAGTGCATGTCTAAAACTTTTTGCGATCTTAGAGGTTTAATGGAATAAAATTATAACTATGACTCATATTAATTTGTTCATTGCAAATAGGAAGAAGTGGGATCTGCTCCTATAATCCTTTGATTGCCAAAGGGACAAGAAACCTATCATTTTTAATCCAACTATCAAGATTTTTATTTGGGGTTTATATGCAACTGGAATCTAGAGGGGAAAAGGGCTTCTGAGAAGTTATGATAGAGTTTCATGTGGAAGATAGGACACTGGCTCCCAATTTTGTTCAGAGTCCAAAAGCCAGAAATCAGTCACCTAACTAAAACAGCAAGGGAAAAGCAGCTCTTGAGGACAAATTCAGGAGAAAAACTGAACAGAATTTAGTTAATATGTGTCCTGCTTCTGCTGGAGAATCATAGCAGCAGTTAGCAACTAACAGAATTCTCCAATCTAGGACTGTTCTGCCTACTGTGACATTTCTGAAGTAGATTAAAGTAATTAGATCTTCCTTCCAAACTTCTCATTTTACCCTACCCGAGATTCTGGCATCACTACTGAATGCAAGAGGCCATGTCAAGTTCCAGTCTTGCTGGAGAAGTCAGAGGAATTTAAAGAACTTCCTGAAAGAGGTAAAGAACAAACAAGTTAGATAGCTGAGGGCAGAGTTTTCTTTGCAGAGGGAAGAGCAAAGGCAAAGTCCCTGGGCTGAAAAAAAAAATGCTTCACAAAATTACCTAAAGTTACATCCCTTCCTGCTTTTATCTAAGGTCCAGAAACCTATTCTCACAGGTTGGATGACATTGTTGCCAATGTAGCAAATGCTTTGGGTGAATTGAATTTGTAGGATGCAGTAACAATCTTACTTTTAGTTCCACTGCCTATACAATCACACTTTCTGGAAGCTGTTCTTTTCCTGCCTGTCAGCCCATATCTATTTCCTACGATGTTTTTTGCTCTCTTCTGTAAAGTGAAAACTATGCCAATTCTATTACGAATTCCGTGAAGATAGATAGTAAATGAGATGAGATTAAAATCTTATATGATAAATATGATTATGTTTATCTAATGTTGACATTTTCTACTCTGAAAATTGAATTAAAATTGACATTCTCTTATGTAGCTTTTTAAAGATATCCTCAGATACAATATGCTGTTCTCTTGAAATGAGTAATTACAAGTCAGGTGGGTAAAGCACACCAATAATCGTAGTACTTTGGCGGCAGAGGCAGGAGTATCTCTACGAGTTTGAGTTTAGCCTTGTCTACAAAGTTTCCGGCAGCCGGAACGACTTAGGAAGACCATGTCTCAAAGCGTAAAATAGAATCACTAAGAATTTGGGACCAGCCTGGGCCACATAGTAAGTCTGAGGCCTGTTTAGGCACCAGAATGAGAACTTGCTTCAAAACAAGGGCTGGAGAAATGGCTTACTGGTGAAGAGCACTGACTGCTCTTCCAGAGGTCCTGAGTTCAACTCCCAGCAACCACATGGTGGCTCACAACCATCTGTAATGGGATCTGATGCCCTCTTCTGGTGTGTTTGAAGACAGCAACTTACTCATATACTTACATAAGTAAATATATCTTTAAACAACAACAACAAAACACTCTTTCAAAAAAAATGTGTGTGCGTATATGGGAATATATATATATACCAGGTTTACCACTTTTGATACTTAGCCTTTAAGCTTTTAGAAATATATCTCCAGGTTGTTTCTACAAAAATTTCCTTGCTCTTACATAAGACCACCACAACCTAGATCTATGATAGCACTAAAATATCCCTAAGCCCCCTTTAGCCTTTGTTGTGTGCTGGAAAGCACATCCTTTGGGGAAAAAGACTCCCAAATGCAGAGTCCATGCTCCTTCCAACCATTCTTCACTCAGATGGCAAAGTAGCTGGCCAGCCAGTCACATGCTTTCACTGTCACTATTTAGATAATGATATCAGGTTCCAGGAACCCTGAATGATCTTGAAACTTTCTGTCCAAAGATTGAGATAGGAAGAAAAGCTCCTGTTCCTACTTCAAATAAAGATACACATGATATACCAAGATAGCTCATTATAAATCTTCCAGACTTCAAAAACCTTGGTCTTGAAAATGTTTTTTATAGGTTTGAAGTGGGTAGTTGTCTATAGGGGACAGAATCAGCATTAATTTGAATTATTTGCAGGATTTGCTTTAACCACTTTGTTATCTACTTTGCAAATGACAGCAACTGCCTTGGGATCTGGATCAAAAATACTAATGCAGATAAAGTTTTGTCCTCTATCATAACAATATAAATATTAAAAGGCTTGCAATTCATCTCTTATATAAGGCATTATGGTTTTCAAATTTTATCCTACTTATAACTTTGGGGGGAAAGGAGGAGGGACTAAGCACAAATGGGTTTCCTTACACAGTATCTTTAGGCTCATTTTATAGATATCTGTCTTAGGGTTTCATTGCTGTGAACAGACACCATGACCAAGGCAACTTTTATATTGATACAATATTTAATAGGGGCTAGCTTATAGGTTCAGAGGTTCAGTTCATTATCATCAAGGCAGGAGCATGGCAGTGTCCAGGCAGGCATGGTACTAGAGGAGCTAAGAGTTCTACATCTTCATCCAAAGGAAGCCAGGAACAGACTGCTATTTTCCAGGCAACTAGGAAGAGGGTCTCTAAGCCCACCCCACAGTGACGCACTTCTTCCAACAAGGCCACACCTACTCCAACAAGGCTGAACTTCCTAATAGTGCCACTCCCTGGGCCAAGCATATTCAAACCACCACAACCTTCAAAAACATCAGAGACTCCATCACCTATCAATGAAGAGAACTGATAATTTGAATGGGATGGGGGAGGGCAATAAAGGTTCAAAGTAGGGAGTATTATGAGCCAGAGTTCCATCTGCCCTACTCCCTCTCTTGGCTTTCTCTCTCTCCTAGTTCCAGGTACAGCATATGAGAGCGTGACAGTAAAAACTGATATCTCCCCTTCCTGTCACTGATGCACAGAACACATAAACATGAATCTTTCCTGTTATTCTAGCAGAGGAGCTTCTTTTCCCTGCATCGAAGCCTGGGCATTTAGAAAGTTAGTTGCTAAGGAACGTGGCCATTCTTACTGTGATTCAGTGTCTTCAGAAATCTTAAAAGCTCGGCAAGAGCTATTTTCTGACTGTCTCAAGAATATACCTTTTGTTTTCCTGCACAATTAGCAACATAGATTTTACTGATGTTTTTGCTGCTTGCTTTGCTTCCATGTATTAAGAAGCTACCTTGTCATCATTTAGAGGAGTTATTTCAAAGAGAATATCCTCAATTGGCTATGAAGGTGGTGTGATTGCTTTGTCATTAATAGCTATTTTCTGAGCAATTTGATAACACATATGCAAAATCTGCCTTTGACTTTGATTTAAATCTAACATTATACTTTTTAGTTGAGTGATACTGCCACATGAGTCATATGTAAAGCATAATTGCTTATTTGTTTGCTTTGTTTACATTGTTTTCCTTCCAATCCCATCTTTCTGTTTCTTCTTCCTGAAAAATTCAGATACATTACATCATTATCAGATGGGGGATATCAAGTCTTTATCGGAATTGGGGAGAGAGTTAGGGATTAAAGACAAGTACTTCCTTGCCCGGACCTAAGCTTTTCATGGCCACTATGCCTCAAGATCTCCATGCCAAGATCCAGGTCAGAAACTTGTGTCTTCCAGACTCTCAAGATCTGCATCACCCCAGCACTTGGGAGGCAGAGGCAGGTGGATTTCTGAGTTCGAGGCCAGCCTTGGCAACAGAGTGAGTTCCAGGACAGCCAGGGCTATACAGAGAAACCTTGTCTCGAACTCTCCTCTCCCCCCCCCCCCCAAAAAAAAAGATCTGGATCACATGTGAGCTCTCCAATGCTGGATTGTAGTTCATTCCAGATATAGTCAAGTTGACAATCAGAAATAGCCATTATATCTGCTGTCCATATCTTGCCCTCTAAACATCATTATTCAATAAAAGGAATAGGGGATTCTTCGGGTAAATGTTTATTGTGTGGGTTGGATAGGAAGAGAACAGACTGTGCCTGAACTGACTTACTGTTCTAGAAATCAAAGCACTAAAGCAATACTGTGAAAAGAAGCCTAACCAGGATAAAAAAACCAAATAGAAGACAGTGTGAACACCAAAATAAATATTGATGAACTGTAGCATAACCTGTTGAATTAGGACAGGAAAATATGAGATTTTATTAAAGAAAAAAATACATGTACATAATTTGAATTACCTCAAAATAACTTACCATAAAATAATTGGTTTCAAGGGAAAAGAGGTTCTAGAATTGTCTAGAAGTCACCACCTTAAACTAGTGACAGAAAAAGGGCTATAATACAGATTGTGAGCCACCCTAAAGGATAGAGAAAGAACATTTTGACATCACTACCACCAAAGTCATACTGAAGACCCACAATCTGAATCCATCCAAAATGAAGTATCAGGCAAACTAAAATAACAAATAAAATGACACTAGTGAAAATGAAATGAATCTCAAAGTTGTGTGGGAAGGCATGGGGGGGTCTTTGAGAGTGTGGTGGGAGGGAGTTAGGGAAGAGGAGTAAATACATTCCAAATACATTGCATGAAATTCTCAAAAGTCATAAAATATTGCAAAAAAGACACTACAGAAAATAAATGACTAAGTCCATGAAAGCAAAATACAAACAAGTTTTACAGAATAATAAGAAGACATGACCAGTAAATTCAACAGTTCATTCTGAACCAGTTTGATGTTTTATAAGAGGATCTCATTAGAATAACTAAGAAGACATTATTGAGGTCTGAGTCAAAGTTTAGATGGTAGTAATGTATTAGTGTTGTTTCTTTCTTAAAATTATTTGCTTCAGATTATGTCTCAAGTAGGCCATCAAGGCCATGAACTTCTGATCTTTCAGCCTCTGACTCTCAAGTGATGAGATTACAGGTGTTTGCCAACATGCCCAGCTATTAATTCAATATTAATTTTATTATCTTAATGGTTGTGTTATGGTTACATAAGAAAATACATTTTGGAGATTTTTAGTCACTAAAGATGTATCATCGTGTGTGTGTGTGTATAATCCAATATTTAGCAAATTATTACAGCTATAAGTTTAAAACAACTTGCTTGTAGTTTACAGTAGTATAGAATAATATTTTAAATGTGATTGGCTGATTGTCTGCTTAAGGCCTCATATAACTGAAATCAATCTGTAGAGCTAGGAGAATAAGCTCCTTCTAAATTGTTGGCACAATCTGAATTCTTAGCTTTATAAGAATAATGTCCTTGTTTATTTGATAATGTGTGGCAGAAGTTTGCTCTCAGCTCCCTTAAGTTTTTATCTGGCCTTTCATATGGCTCATGATGATTCAAATTGTATTAAGACTGTGAAAAACTATAGGGCCTTTTGAAGTTGGACTAAATGCATTTTGTATTATGATACAGTCAGAAGTCTGTGGGGGCAAGGGAATAGAATGTGGTGGTTTAAATAACAATGGCCCCCGTAGGCTTATATATTTGAACGCTTAGTCACAATGCAGTGGTTGAGAAAGATTAGGGCATTTGGTCTTGTTAGAGAAGGTGTGTAACTGAGGGTAGGCTTAAAGTTTCACCAGGCCCTATCTTTGACTTTGCAGATAAGGTTGGAGGCTCTCAGCTGCTGTTTCAGTGCCATGCCTTCTTGCCTATTACACAATAGTCATGGACTCTGTAAAACTGTATACCCTGAACAAGCTGTTTTTTCTATAAGTTGCCTTGGTTGGGGTTTCTTAGCTAGGTAATAAAAAAGCAATTAACACAGGTTACCTCCACCTTCAAGACTGGCAATAGTAATGTGTTCAGCCTTATCAGGTTTCAGATGTATCTGCCTTCCCATTTCTTCCACTAGATAGGTAAAATTTTGTCCTTTTAAAGGGTTCATGTGGTCAGACAAAGGATACCCAAATACTCTCCTTGTTTCTGTATAATTTGAAAAATGATGGGGCTGGAGAGATGGCTCAGTGATTAAGAGTACTGACTGCACTTCTGAAGGTCCTGAGTTCAATTCCCAGCAACCACATGGTGACTCACAACCATCTGTAATGGGATCTGATGCCTTCTTCTGGGGTGTCAGAAGACAGCTGCAGCAAGTGGGGCTGGAAAGAGAAGAAAAAGTGTCTGAAGACAGCTACAGTGTACTTACATATAATAAATCTTTTTAAAAAATGATGAGTAACACAAACAGTTGAAAGTATAAGTGATATCTGAAAATTCAGTCACCTATAGGAAAGATGGAGCATTAGGCTGACAACTTATTTTCTTATGTTTTTAAAGGTGTGCGTGTATGTGTGTGTGTTTGTGTGCTAGAATTGGTTCATGAGAAGGGAAGAGGTAATGTTAAAAGAGAGAAGTTGGGGCTGGAGAGATGGCTCAGCAGTTAAGAGCACTGACTGCTCTTCCAGAGGTCCTGAGTTCAATACCCAGCAACCACACGGTGGCTCACAACCATCTGTAATGGGATCTGATGCCCTCTTCTGGTGTGTCTGAAGACAGCTGCAGTGTACTAACCTACATTAAATAAATAATAAATCTTTAAAAGAGAGAGAGAAGTGTAGCATTGTGATATGAAAAGAGAAAGGGCACAAGTGTAAGAATCAAGCACCATACAACAAGGAGGTAGCAATGGCAGGAGAGAGCAATGGGGCGGAGTCCAAAATAAAGCCATAACAAAATCCTTTACTTTGCTTACTAATTTTTAAAAAATGATACCTATTTTAGAAACCTATTGCTTTAAATGTAATATTTTAAAAATTTAATATTTAAGCATAATCTACAGCTCGGTTCCAGGACAGCCAGGGCTACAGAGAGAAATCCTGTCTCAAAACAAACAAACAGGCAAACAAAATAACAAAACAAAAGAAAGACAGTAAGAAAGAAGAAAATGTGAACAACACAATATCTTGCCTTTTTAAAATTAGCCGGTGAATTTCCAAGCATCTTTCTGTTGCCGACTCTATTTCACTACAGTATTGCTGGGATTACAGACACATGCTACCACACCTGGCTTTCTGGGGGCTCTAGGCATCCAAACTCAGGTCTTTACATTTACACAACAAAAGCTTCACCAACTAAGCCATCTCTTCAGTCCCTGGTAATTTACTCAAGTTCAGGTTCCTAGGAAGAGATAATTCCCCTAGGAAGAGATAATTCCCCATTCTTATAATAACGTCAGGATAACCTGCCTGAAAATCCTATTGGAATGTAATCAGTGGTAGAATTTGTTTAGCATAACCAAGGGTATGAATTTGATCTCCAGCACACATTTGCATGCACATGTATGTACTCATGTGCCTATGTGTGCATGTACACACATTATTCTAAATAAATCACAAAGGAAAAAGAACATAGGGAATTTAGCATTGTGATCACAATTAGTAGGTAACTATTAGAATGGAAAAATATTTTATGGTTGTCTCTAATTCTCAGCAAACTGTCATTTTTCCTGTTTGATTCCAAAAGTATGTACACAATGCATAGAAAGAGCAGTTCAGATAGACATGATCTATATTAGTTCAGGCTTTGCTTGTATGTTTTCTTTTTTAAAAATTTATTTATTTCATGTATGTGGGTACACTGTCCCTGTCTTCAGACACACCAGAAGAGGGGACATCAGATGTCCATCACAGATGGTTGTGAGCCACCATGTGGTTGCTGGGAGTTGAACTCAGGACCTCTGGTAGAGCAGTCAGTGCTCTTAACTGCTGAGCCATCTCTCCAGCCCTACCTTTATGTTTTCAAATAGATTGGGAGGAGTGATCCTTTCCCCCACCTATCATCAGCAACACCCCTATAATAAAAGATAGGTAAGCAAGTGAAAAAGATAATCATACTTAGACAGGACCCAAGAGCCTTTAGATCAAAAGACAAATTTTTCAGAGTGAATTATTTCTTTTTTATTAATTCTTTGACAATTTCATGTATACATTTCAAAGCATGTTCATCATATTCACCCTAAGTCCTGCCTCTTGACTCTTCCAACATCCATTCCCAAAATTTCCAACCCCCTCTCTATTTTGAATCCCATTTTTTTTCTTTTTTACACCCCCCCCCCAGTCAATTCGTGTTTATATATACTTCTGGGTGTGTGGTCATCCAGTGGAATTTGGTAGATGCACCAGAAATAGTTTTTCTATTGGATAACTTTACTGGTATGCCCTTGATGTATATAATGTATCATGTTGGATTTCATATAATTTCATTCAAGTAAGTCATTGTACTTTAACCACATGAACATATGTTCACATCCCACTTTTATGTTCACATTCAAGGATCTTTAGATGTATGATTGAAAATCTGGTATGAGCTAACAGACACTGGCTGGTAAAACCACGTGAGATATGTCCAGAGTTCCCTTGGCCCCTGTATAGCATTCCTTCTTCCCAGGTAAAGGGTGGAACATTTTGTAGAATGTCTTGGGAAGTCTTATTAGCCCCTACCAGACAAGATAGATCAGAGAATTTCCTTATTTCCAGATTCAAGATAAATTTGCTTTGAGTAAAATGGATTCCAATTTCTAAGGCTAACCTTTAGAAAGACAAATGAGAGTTTCCACAGCCTATCTTTATGGTTGAAAATGAAGCAAGACGAGGTAACAGAGAAACTTTGTCTCTCAGACTACTTTTGAGACTTCAACTTTTGGATATAATTTTCTCAGTGCAACCCCTTCTTATAGTATTCTGTATTCCTGAACTGAACTGAACTGAACAATCAAATACAACTCCTATAAAATAATAGCATTTTGTGTTGAGTTAAAAAAAAAAAAAAGCATTCTCAGGGCTGGAGAGATAGCTCAATGGTTAAGATCACTGAGAGTGCTCTTCCAGAGGTCCTGAGTTCAATTCCCAGCAACCACATGGTGGCTCACAACCATCTGTAATGGGATCTGATGCCCTCTTCTGGTCTGAAGACAGCTACAGTGTACTCACATACATTAAATAAATCTTTAAAAAATCATTTTAATGCATAGTTTCAAGATAAACCAGCAAACATAAAGACAAGAATATTGTTCCACTTTTTTTTTTGGTCCATAAGATTTACCATCAAACTGTTTTTTAGAACAACACCAAAAAGCAGGAAAAAAAGCTTTTAAAGTGGGTTGTTCTCATGCCTTGGGGGTTGCTGGTTTTGTTTTCCTCCCATTAAGAGAGGAGATTGCCCTTCATTAAGTATAGACAATATAGGTTCAATGTACTTGCAAAATGTTCCAAGTATAATGAAGTGGATAATTTAACAGTTTTCAAGGATAATAAATTTCCACATCTATATTGCATTTACCAATTAATATTTTAAAATTGCTTCCCCCACATGCACATTCTTCCTCATTGTCGAACAACTTAAAAACAAATCATATAAAATTACATTTCATTTATAAATTTTTCTTTTATTAAAAATAGATTTTTTCCATATAATGTATTCTGTTTACATTTTATTTTCTTAGTAAGACACCCTTCTAAACAACCAATATAATCATGGCGACATTCAGAAAATTCAGCATTGATATAATAACTACTATTTGGTCCACAAACCTTACTCAAATATTACATGCCACATTGAATTCAGATAAATTTGAATACCTTTTAATCTAGAGCAGTTTTTTCATAGTATTGACATTTTGATAAGGATATAAAACAACTGGAATTGGGAAAACTGTCTGGCAACTTTATATAAAATTAAATGTACATCTTGTGTAACAACCCAGCAATTGTTCTTCTTGATATTTCCCAAGAGAAATGAGAGTGTGTGTGGACAAAAGACCTACAGAAATATATATAAAGACTATATTTGCAACAGACAGAAAATGGATACAATTTACATATCCCAACAGCATCTGAGTGGATAAACAAACCATTCTGTATTTGCACTATGGAGTACTACGAAGAAATAATAGTAAAAGAACTACCTATGCACACAACTATAAAAACTTATTTTATAACACATGTATATATGTATAGATAGGTAGAAAGATGGGTGATAGATAGATAATGATAGATAGATGATAGATTGATAGATGATAGATAGAAGATAAGATAGATGATAGATAGATGATAGATAGATATGGATATAGATAGATAGACAATAGATAGATAGATAGATAGATAGATAGATAGATAGATAGATAGATAGATAGATAGATGGTAGATAGATATGGTACTGTGGGGTAGCTCTAGCTTGTCTCAAACTTCATACGTAGCTCTCACTGACTTTGAACATTCAATCCTGTATCTGCCTCCAGAGTTCTGGGACGATAAGCCTTCTGAGTTCTGGGATTACATGTACCTCTTAGCTTGCAGATAATAAAGCCTTTTTGTCTGGTTGGTTTTATTCTTGAATTTGTTTCTTTGAGATAGTCTCTCCTGTGTAGTTTAGGCTGGCCTTGAATTTTAATTCTCCCGCCTCCATGTCCCAGGTGTTGGGAATACAGGTATAGATCTCTTTTACTCAAGATAAATCCTATTTTTATTAATGTACATTAATTGTGCAGAAGAATAGCTTTCATTTCAATATTTTCTTACGTACTTATTAATCTACTTTGATCCTATTCTCTTCCCCATTTCCTTCTCTTTTCTTCCACTGCTCTTCATTCTCTTCCCCATCTAGTTTCTCTTCTACATGTCATTTATTTTATTTTTTAATTCTAGAGTGGCTGAAGGAAGGGCTTATTAGTTAAGAACACTGGCTCCTTTCTCAGAGGATGAGATTCAATTCCTGTCACCCATAAGGTGGTTCACAGCCATCTGTCCATAACTGCAGTTCCATGGAAGTCAATGCCCTCTGGCAACATTTGCAGATGCCAAGGACACAAACGAGCACAGAAATACACACAGGCAAAAATTTCCATACACATAAGATAATACTATAAATTTGAGCTGGGTGTTGGTGGTACAAAACTTTAATCCCAACACCTGGGAGGCAGAGGCAGATGGATCTCTGTGAGTTTGAGGTCAGCATGGTCTACAGATCAAGTTCCAAGATAGGTTTGCTAAACATATGTGTGTGTGTGTGTGTGTGTGTGTGTGTGTGTGTGTGTACATATATTTCTAGGTTCTGCATATACAGGAAAGCAAACTATTTTTATATTTCCGAGTCTGTCTTGTTCTATGTAACACAGTGAGCTCCAGTTCCACCAAGGTGAAGTTTTAAAGCATTACATGAATGACAAATAAGATTGCAGTTACAAATAAGTGCATACCATACACTTACTTATATCTAAAGTTCTTTAATAGATAAGTGAATATCAATTCTTAAGAATAACTAGACTGGTTTTAGCAGGAAACTGGGTAAGAAGGGAAAACTTTCAAGAAAGATGGAAATGTTACATTTTACAATTGTAGTCATATTGAGTTGCACACTTGATAGCTGTACTTTTCTCTGTATGTAAATTTTGTCTCAACTTTCCAAAATCACATAGATGAGCATACATGCATCATGAAGGCAAAAACATTGGTTTGCATGTTGCTGTGTTTTAGGTCCTACTCAAAGGAGTACAGTAAATAAATACAAAGATTGTCAGGCCTTGGACATCATCAATACCCATGGCTGCCAAATATATAATAGAGATTTGGGCAATCAACCTTAAATAATACAAGTGTGCTTTTGTATGAAACCTGATTAGTCCATTTCCTGGCTTACTAAGAATCCTGTTGATCACTTATATAGAGTTCTGACAAAAGCAAATGCATATTTCAAGCAGTTTTCACGGACTCAAAAGCTTGTGTGTTCCCTTCTATAACTGATTTATATTGTGAACTGATAAGATTGAGGAACAAATAGTAAGTGATGAAAATTTGGCAGAGTTACAATGAACAGGCCCAAAGGGCAGCTGAATATATAGTCTTCAAACTCTGAAATGGATAAATAGATTTGGGCTAGAATGGTCAGTCATATAGAAATCTTCCAGGAATTATTTATTGGATTGGATGAATAAACAGATGAAATGTGAACCTGTGACTCTCTAGTAAACATAACTAAAGATATACCCTTCTAGAATCTTTCTCTCCAGATATCTATAGCAGATTTAAAATGACTTACATACTTCCATGTGATGTTTGTGATCCAATCCAGGGGCACATGCATGCTAGGCACATGGTCTATCACTGAGCAACATAACTCCAAGCACTTCAATAATGCTCTTTTCTTACTGATTGCTTTCTCTCATTTGTTCTTTTTGTCCCTGCTTTGTTCAAAATCGGGATTTTCTTTGAGGCCTTGGTTGTCCTGGAACTTGATCTGTAGAACAGGCTGGCATTAAAAACATGGGGCACCACCACCCAGCATGTATGTATATATATATTACTTTATTGGACATAAATACATATTGTAAATATTCACAGTGTTGAGCTATTGCTTTTTTTTTATTACAAATGAATTAGCTATTTAGCTTGTCTGGAAGTTGCTTCTCTTGTACAAGGGAAAAAGAAGGCTAGGTGATGGTTCTGACAGTAGCAATGACAACTGATAAATATATAGTTTTCTAATTCTCTTTCCACAACTCAGCCTCATTTTATATATGAATATAATTCATTTTAGGTGAATTAACCAATCTGACCTCATACTTCTAAGCAGAAAAATCTCACCATGTGCTTTCTCAATAAACTTAGTCCATCACTTTAGGTAATGGGTTTCCAGGGTTTGGTTAATGATTAGTTCCAAATATCACGTTTTGTGACCTCTGCTGGAGCAGAGGCCACAGTGATCACTCACCACCCACGCCAGCTGATGATTACAGAGCCGATCACAGCAACGATGGTGGTAGAGAAGAAAAATTTTGTTTTGTCAAAGAGTCTTATGTCTGGGACACTATAAATGTCTTGGTTTTTAAGAATGTAGATGTAAAGAAAAAGTAGATGCCCTTCAAGAAAGAAGATAATTGGTACCCCACAGTGATAAGGGATTCATTTATTTGTCCTTAAGGCTATCTATATACTTTTACCTCGTTGTCTTTTTTCCTTATTACCTTCTTTTTTCCCTCATTCTTTATGTAGTTGCCTCTCTCTGTGTGTGCGTATGTGTGGGACTTAAAAGAAAACCTGTTGGAGGCGTTGGTTCCCTCCTCCTTGTTATGGTGCCAGAGATTCAACTCAGGTTCTCAGGTTTGGCTGCAAACACCTTCACCTGCTCAGACATCCCGGCGTGCCCCATTTTACATTTCTAAACCAAAGAATTTGAATTCTCACCTCATTACTCAAAGAATCCTTTAAGATGCCAGAAACTGGGGCTGAGCTCCCGGAAAAGAAGACTCAAAGGCCTTCTTGTGACTCTGGCAGAGTTCAATTTCCAACACCCACACCCAAGGGCTCACAGCTGCTAGTAAAAGCAGCTTCAAGGGGGGAATCTAATGCTTCTGGCCTCCATCACCAACCTCACACAGGCATGCTCACAACCACAAGCTGACACACACACATACATATAATTAAAAAGAAGCAAAAGCAGCCAGCCTTTGTGGCGCCAGCATTTAATCCCCGCACTCGGCAGGGGGTGTGTGGGGATCTCTGAATTCGAAGCCAGTGTGGACTACAATAGTGAGTTCAAGAACAGCCAGGGCTACCGTGAATCCCTGTATTGAAAAACCAAAATAGATATCTAGATATCTTTTTTTCTTTCCTTTCCTTTTGACCATCTATGCTTTTGTGTCTGAGCTGACATAGACTTGAGATGCCCTGCATTAGACAGACACAGAGTTAACTCATCATAAAACCAATGAAACAGGCCAGGGCACATTTCAGGCCATTCTGGAAGTCTGAATAGGGTAGGTGGGACAAAAATGGGGGATGCCTTATATAGCTAACCTCATTTTGCCAGTTATTCCAGAGGCTACTTCATTGGATTCTGAAGCAAGGGTCACCTCCTTATTTTTCAATTCCAAGTGACCGAGTCAGAACCAGTGAGACAGCTACTAGCTCAAAGTCTGTCCTAACCAGCGTTTCCAGTGAGGAAGCTTTAAGGCTTTATCTCTTCTCCTGAAAAAACAAACAACTTCCAAAAGAGAAAGATTAACAGAAAAAGAGATAACATGCTCAGGCTTGGAATGGCAACAGCCCTCCAAGTAAGTCTGTCCAGGTTTGCTCTCAACTCTCAGCTCTGGAAGTGTTGGTGCCTGATACAAGCCTGAGCAGAGAAACCAAATGGCAGACCCAGGTCCCAGTGCCCTGTGCCTGAGTGACCCTCTAAGTACCAAGATGATGAACACAACTTTTCTAGTAAAACAGTCACAATGAACCCCTGGAACCTTAATCTAGTGGGAACTCCAACTCTTGAAAATCCATCTGCATTTGTAGTTTTTTTTCTAATATGCTTTACTTATGTTACAAGCAGAAAATGCCTAGCTCAGCACGATGCTCAAAAAAATTTTATCTCATATTTTTGGTCTTTGGCTTTTTAATTTTTAATCCTGTATTTCCTTGTAAACAGGAAGCTTTTAAGTCCTATGTATAGAACTTTTAAATTCATATAAGCATTCTTACTTTTAAGTTTTAGCAACCATTCATATATATATAAAAAACATTCATATATATATATGTGTATATATATATGACTTTTGTGTATTTGAGTTCTGCCTGAATGTATATTTGTGAACCACATGCATACCTTGTGCCTGTAGAGGCCAAAAAAGGACCTTGGATTCCCTGGGACTGAAGTTACAGTTTGTTGTGAACAACCATGTGGGTGCAAGGAATTGAACCTCGTCCTCTAAAAAGCAGCTAATGCTCTTAACTGCTGAGCCATCCGTCCAGCTTCAGCATTCACCAATGTTTTATCCTATTTATCTTTCTTTATAAAAATTATTTATTCATGCATTTTACGTACACGAGTGCTCTGTCTTCATACACACCAGAAGAAGGAAGCAGATCCCATTACAGATGGTTGTTAAGCCACCACACCATTACTGGGAATTGAACTCAGGATCTCTGGAAGAGGAGTCAAGTAGTCTTAAGCACTGCACCATCTTTCCAACGACCTTTATTTTATTTACCTAATGGTCTTCATCTATATTGGAAAACACACACTGTACATACCAATGGTCCTCATGTTTCAGTGTATGCATTACTCACCCGGGGCAGTTTGTTAGTTTTGTTGTATTTACAGCCCATCGTCAGAATATGAATCAAGTGGATTATATGTGTGTCCCAGAGGTCAGCATTCTCAAGATCCTTCCCAAATGACTCTAATGTAGAAATGAATACAAGACATTTTAATAAAGCATTTGGTCTACAATCTTCTTCCTCTCTCTTTTGCTCTCCTTTTTTCCCTGCAATTATTTGTTATAAGTCTGCAGAAATAAAAGTGCTTGTTGTAAAAACTGAGTGCCATCCCAGGATGCACATAGTAGAGAGCTAACTCCTGCGAGTTGTCCTTTGGCCTCCACATATGCTGCATACGCACAATAAATAAATGTAATTTAAAAATCAAAGGAAAAATATTGATATTGGACATGGGGTATAGAGGGCTAAGGACAGTAGATTAAGGAACTGAATGTGTCAGGAATATTTTTAATGGGATCCAAATATCATTACCAATAGAGTCTAAAGGGACAGGTAATTCTGCTCTTCTCTCTAGTTCCCCCCCTTTTTTTTTACTTATCTAGATTTTCTATTTTTTCCTCCTAAACTAGAATTCATTAATTTTACAGCAAAAATAAAAGTATTTGTTAATAGTAATAGTATTTGTAAAAACATGATACATCAGTCAAAAACCCATCAGTATGGGAGGTATCAGAATGAAGATGCCCTTTATTCTACAGGATCAGTATAATGCCTATCATTTATACAGTAGCCATTCTTCTGTGAATACCTTCATCATGTTCATAGTACTTTTGAAAGTTTTTGAAACTTTGGATGTTCAGTAGGTAGAAAGGGGTGGTTATGGATTCTTAGGTATACATGCGTACACATTTTCACTTTATATTATTTTTATCTTTTAAGAAATGAAATGTAAAACAATCTTGTACAATTTACACATGTTCCCTGAGGGTCTCAACCAATGGGGCCTGCCAATAACCTTTAGATAGATTTTTCTTACAAGGCAAGGACATGATCTTATTTTTTGTTAGAAGCAGCTGTTCTGGGAACTGAGTATGAAGCTCAGTTAGCAGAGTGCTTGCCTACTATGTATAAAGCCTTGAATTTGATTCCCAGCATCTTATAAACTGAAAGTAGTGGCACACACCTGCAACCCTTACACTTGGGAAGAGGAGTCCAGGGGATCAGAAGCTTAAAGTAATTTTACCCTACTTAAGCAAATTGGTATAAAGCCCGGGATACATGAGAGACTGTCTCAAAAAGCAAAATAAAAGCAAAAGATACCACCCAAAATACTCAGTAATTCTCCCATAGTTTTCATTCAAATGGATACCTTGGCCCTACTTTCAAATAAGCTTATTATTATCCATTTGGAACTCCTATGGAGAAAATGCCCCATGTCCAAAAAGGGATTGCTTTTCCTAAGGATTCTGCAGGAACCCTCATTAACCTAGAGCAGTTTTTAAAAACTTTTTTGAAAAGTCTGTATGACCCTGCATGAATACATGTGTACTGTGTCAAGGGCTGGAGAGATGGCTCAGCGGGTTAAGAGCACTGATTGCTTTTCCAGAGGTCTAGAGTTCAATTCCCAGCAACCACATGGTGGCTCACAACCATCTCTAATGGGATCTGATGACCTCTTCTTGTGTGTCTGAAGAGAGTTACAGGGAGTTAACATCTCAGCATTTCAGAAGCTGAAGGATTGCCATGAATTCCAGGCTAGCCTGAGCTACAGAATAGGACACTGCTTCAAACAAAACAAAATGACAGGTATAGTGGTAGGGCCTGTAAGTGAACACTGGGGGTGGGGGATCAACTGGGATTCAAGGAAACCCATCGTGGTCTTTACACTTATGTGGCCCTAGTTGGTAGACAGGACAGGTCCTAGGGAAGAAAAGGGCGGGGACTCAGCATCTTAGTGGCATGGAAGCCCAGCCCCCACCTCTGCCTACCAATCTGGCATCTGAACTCAGGTTGAGTGAAGCCATGTCCTATCTCAAATATGATGGCATACTATGTTCCACACAGATCCCTGTGAGGCAAGTATTTCCCCCACGAAAAGACCAAGTCTTAACCAAGTGTGTCTATAATGATTGCCAGTTTTATTCCTCTGGCTAAGCAATCCAGAGGTAATTCCAGGTTTACATTTCTTTTTAATAGTTCATCAAGAGTTTAGTGCCTTTATTGCCTCTACAAGCTGGTTACAAATTAATTTTAATCAACTCCCACTTATTAAAAAATCTGCAGTTCTTTGTGAGACACGTATTCATTTTTAAAAAAATCAACAGAAGCAAAAGGCAAAATTAAAACACACCACACCAAAAATAAGCACTGTTAAGATTTTTGATACGTATACTTATACATGTACACACATAATTAGGAACTTTCCTATATATGTGAGCTGATCCTAAATATGCTGCTTTTCAATCTGCTGTTTAATTGTATATTTCCATGCATAAATGTGAAACTTTCCAACTGAAAGATAAACGTGGAAAATGGGTCAAAAATCCAAAATCCAATGAGATGCTGGTAACAACGAAACTACATAAAAGAAAATACCGCCAGGTAATTATTATTAAAAGTAAAATGAAGTTCAAAGATACATCAGAAAATGCTAAGAGAAAGAAAGCAGCAGCCACATTTCAATATCAGAAAAACGATTTCAAGGCCTGAAGCACACAGGATAAGGACGGCTTCGGGAATGTCTTTGCTTCCAATGCATCAACACAAACTTGTTTCTTACTCTTCTTATCTCTTCCCTAAGCCTTTCCAACTCATCGACCCCTCTTATCACTTCTTCAGGGTTCAGATGTCTTGCGGGAGTGTCCTCTTTAGGCTCTGGGCTGGGTTCAGCAGGCTCTCCTCTAAGGCTTCCATCAGTTTCCTCCCTCACATTTTCTCCAGAAGCCTGAAGATTTTCTCCTGCTGGCTGTGGTGGATCTTCTGAAGGATGGCCTTCATCTGCTTTTGGTGTGTTCTGGGGTGTTCCTTCGTTCTCATCACAAGACTTTTGCATGTTGATTATTGTTTCTTAATGAATTAATCCTAGAAAAAGAAAAAGAAGGAAACAAAACCGACTAGGTGTCAGGCAGATGGACAAGCTTTTGTGTTCCCATAGCGACTGACTTTTCTCATTTAGGTCTCTTAATTGCCAAAAAGTTTTCTAACTAAGCAAGTCAGGCTCTGAGCTCCTGACTCCACCCCTTCCTCCCCCCTCCCCCCTCCCTTGCTCTCCAACTCCATCTTCTCCGGTCCCGGCTCCAGCCCACCATTTTCCCAGCAGGCCCTGCAACAAACCTCTCTTAGCATTGAAAAGGGAGCGGCGTGGAAGCAATTAACCCTTCCCTCACCACATGGCTCTAACACTCCCGCCCTTTCGGGCTTTTCCAAGTCTTCCCATCCTCAGCCTCTCACCAGCAACAGTCCGGCCAGCGGTCTCCAATCTTTTAAATGTCTTTAGCCTCTCCCTTTCCTTCCTTCACCCCATTTCCGCAGCAGGATCATCTGCAAGGGCCTTCTGTGCTTAATCCGGATGGGAAGCAGCTGTGGCGCCCCTGGGATGTGCTTTGGTGTCTTCCACACTCCTACCCCCACCCAAAGGGACCTGAAGCAATTGCACCCTTGCACTGACCTGTAGGGATCTGGAGATTTTCCTCTCTTCTTGCACCTCGATTTATGTCGCGCCCAAAAGATCAAGAGTCCTGAAGAAAGACAGGACTGCATGGTGAGCACACCAGGGCCTAAATCAAAAGGTCTTAATAATGGATAGCACAAAGTTTTTCCACGTCCCCCTCTTCTCCCTCCTTTTGTGGCAACCCCGCCTTCATCTGCACCCTGTTTCCCAGCAAGAGGGCAAAGAATGAGACAAGTTTTGCCCACAGTGTTATTGTTTCTTCTCCCCGTCTCTCGCATTTCGCTTTTCCCCTCTTTTCTTTCTTTCTGCCCGACTCGGTTAGCTACCTCCCTCCCAGTCTGCCCCATCCCTCATCAAGCAGCCTCAAACCTCTTGCACAAAATAGTTTAGCAGAAACCTAGGATAAGGGAAATAGTGAGGGATTAGCGTGCTTTCTGTTCTCTGCTCCCTCCTCCCTATGGTCTCTTGAGCCAGCGCCCACTATTAAAGTACCTGGAAGTAGCAGGGCCACTCTTCTCTAGCAGGACTGAGCTGCTACTGAGGAACTGGGCCTAGACTATAAGGACTTCTGCACACGTCGACTGCTGGTCACGTGAGGGCCGCGTCATCAATGAGCTCCAGCCTTTAGTTACCCCTCCCATTAACAGGCAGCCCGCCCCCTACATTCCCTTCTCTCGGTACTGTCAATCTTTTTTTCCTATTTGCCAATAGGAGACAATAAAACTGGTCTCGTCACCATGTAGTATCTATTCACCTTACTCACATTACCAGGAAAAGATCAGTCTTTTAGGGTACGTCGACCAATTCTCCTAATTTGGGAAATCAGCTCTTTCTCTCCCTTGCTCCCTATACTTCCCTTCCCCTCCCCCCCAAATCCTACAATCCACCATTTCTCTGGGAAGCTTCTCCGTCTTTAAAATGGGGGAAGGTTGTAGATGCGCGCTTGTGGGGGGAGCGGAAGAATAAAAATCTAAGGAAGGAATGTTTATCTTCACTGGCCCTCGAGTCGTTTTCTGTTGTGTTCCGTTTTAAGAATCAGGTTTTAAAATGATATTTAAAAAGGGATACTTCATACTCCTTATTTCACGCTAGATGAGAAAATAACTTCATTAAATCCATTTTAAGGTTTAAAAAAGTATTCTAATGACTGCAAGTGAAAGGACAGTATTTACAACATACTGATGTGTTGGGGTTTTCTAAATCTTACTAAAATGGCATCGTTTGCAAACTGACTCTGAAAACAGCCGATTTGTCTTGTTAGTTTTGTATCCACAATCCACTACTCTCTTTGCTGAGCTTAGGCTATTATTAGATGTCTGAACTTTTAATTGATGACTGCTGGCAGCTTCCACTTGCAAATAAAGGCTTCAGACAGACCTCTTTTCCTTGTCTTTTGTGGCAGCCAATGTCTTTGTTTAACAGAAAAGCCTGCTTTTCATTCAGTGAACTTTCATGGAACTCAAAGAAATATGTTTGTTAGTAAACTTTTGTTATTAAGAACAGAGTGTAAGGCAATAGTGCTCATAATGAAGCAGAAAGGAGAGAGCTCTTTGTATGTCACTATTGATTGTTGGGCTTATTAAGCATGTAGGATTTTTCATTCATTTATTCATGGGACTCTAGATACCCCGATAGTAGTCAAAGTACTCCATTAGAACAAGAGCCATCTCAGAGCACTCCATACACTACCACAGAGCTATTTATGCCACATGTTTATTGCTCCTTTATTCACCATAGCACCATACTCTTCAGCTAAAAAAAATAAGAATGTAAAAATGTAGTTACAAATTTTCAGGAAAATGAATGCACTTAGAATGTTTAATATTTACTGAGATCACACAATATCAGAAAGAAAAAAATCGCATATTCTCCCTCATAAGCAAAACCTAATCAATAATTTATATGTATATAAGCAAACTTTCATGTGGGTACAGTATAACATTCAAAAATGAGAACAAGAAAGGTCTAATATTAGGAGGTGAGGAAGGATTGAATGCAGGGAATGGACATGAGATATGAAAGAAGACAGCAATCTAATTAATTTCCTAGTTCTAAGTTTGTCGTGGATTTTTTTCTATTCTTTTTTTGGGTGATAGATAAGTGCATAAAATATATTCAGTAGTGAAAGTGTAAACTCCAATGGGAAGCTCCACAGCTTCAGAACAGATGTTTTAACTGTACAGATGTCCATGGAGAGGCATAGACTTCAGTGCATGTTAATTTCATTGCCTGGCATTTTTTTGTTTGCAAGGGTTTTTTTTTACAATAAAGTTTATAAAAATAAACTATCAACATGCATAATTGTTGTTATCAAAAAGCAGAGAGGATATTACTAGGGTGTAAAAAAAAGAACAGCACTGTTTTAAAGAAGAAGCTGAGCTTCTGAAACCCAGGGTTCACTAGCATCTGCAGGTGTGGTGGTATTTGGAGTGGTTATCTACTTGGAGAGTCAAGAGAAAGACAATGGGGTGTGGTTGGGACTGTCTCTGGCAAGTATGATCACAGCAGGATGTATTCACAAAATAGTTCACCACTGAGAAAGAAAGGCTCTCAAAAATAAGTATTTTGTTGGCTTAATGTTTAATAATTTATAATTAAGGACAAATGGGAGATATATTTTCTATTATTTGAGAAAAGTGTATAACATAAATTATAAATAATTATATTTCCTTACCACTTACAACAAAATGTTTTCACTCTTTGTGATGCTACCATAACGAATAATGGCAAAATTGAATTTCTACATGTATAATTCTATGATTTTTAATGTTTGGATTTTTTAAAAAGCATCACTACAGCTAGAGCATAGTTCATTATCCCCCCAACATGCGTCTATTCGCCACCTCTCTCTCTCTCTCTCTCTGAGACTGGGTTTCTCTGTGTAAAAGCCCTGGCTGTCCTGGAATTCACTTTGAGGAAAAACTTGCCCACAATGCTCTGAATATCAGTTTTAGGGTTGTTTTTTTGGGGGGGGGTATAGGTACACCATTCTTCTCTTTCTAGTTACTATTCAGTTATGTGGCTATCCCACTGAAAATCCACCTTTCACCTACTGAAAAGCATTTGCGTTTTTCTAATGCTGAGCATCTATGAAGAACACTCTTATAGGCATTGATGCATAGAACTTAGTCCCTTTTAGGAACTACCTAGCACATCTATCTAGCCCTCCAACCTACCTCACACATTACTATCAAATGTCATTCTTCCCTGCTTCGTTTGTTTTCTCTTTTCTTTCTTTCTTTCTTTCTTTCTTTCTTTCTTTCTTTCTTTTTTTTTATTTGGAGACAGGGTTTCTCTGTGTAGCCCTGGCTGTCCTGGAACTCACTCTGTAGACCAGGCTGGCCTCGAACTCAGAAATCTGCCTGCCTCTGCCTCCCAAGTGCTGGGATTAAGGGCGTGAGCCACCACTGCCCGGCTGTCGTGTGGCCTTTAACTAAAGTTTTCTAGCATCCTTGTTTCCCCTGTATTTGTGGGTGAATGTGTCTGCATGTATTGGGGTGTATGTGGGGGTTCTAACTAGACAGCAATGGTATGTGGATTGGGAATGGTGATCAGGGATCATGCCCCAACTCTGCTGTTTCTGTAGTGATTCTTGTAATAGTAACTAACATGTCTCCCATGAGTTCCATCATTTTAGAAAGGAGTTTGAGTGGCCTGGGAGAATTTTTACCTACCATGCTCTCAGCTTGATTCCTAGTGTGAACACACACACACATGCACATGCGGGGGTCCAGTTGTCTTACAGACAAATGTATCTGCTCCCACAAAAAATTGAAGTGAAAGTTTTGTCCTCTCTGCCTGTTCTGCTTACCTGTGGTCACAGCCCTAATGATGTGCTTAGTGGAAATTATTAATTCTAGTTTTCTAAAGTCTTACAAGAGAAAATTCATCCAATTTACTAGTGTACACCTGAGAAAGAACCAGTTGATACAGGCCTTCAATTCTTCTCTGAGCAATTTCAGAACAGCAATGTAAATTAATCATCATAGATTTTAAATACAAATGAAGCTTAAGATCCTACCATTGTATTAATGTAACTGTACATCTGTTGGGGTTGGGGAGATGTCTCAGTCATTAAGAATGCTTTCTGCTCTTCCAGAGGATGGGAGTTTGATTCTTAGTAACCACATAGGCCTTCAAAACTGCCTGCAATCCCATCTGAGTGGGATATAATATCCTTTTCTGGCCTCTGCTGGCACTTGCACACACATGTGCATACACAGACAGACAAACACACACATACATAAAAATGTACAGTATGCATGTCTAGTCAAAAAAAGAAGAAAAAGATGTACATGTTAATGTTAACAATGAGGATTTCCACACTGGACATCTGAGTTAATTAGTATCTGTGTGTGTGTGTGCTCCTATATGTGCACTCAGCCTGCACTGAAGATGTTTCTAAGTCCCAAAGTGCCCCAGGCTACTCAGGAGAGGAGGGGGCTGCAGCTGACCATTATTGTCATATATAGGAAACCCTTAGGTATGACTGATATCCAGGCTTTTGGGTTTTTTTTTTTTCTAAGTAATTTCTATAGTTTGCATTCTGAAGCTCTCTGTATGAAAATACATCTTGCACATTTTTCATAGCTGTTTAGGCACTGCAGTGTGGTACTTCATTACATATGTGCATTGTGAAGTGGCCAAATCAGGATAATTAGCATATCTAACACCTTAAATATGTATCATTTCTTTTTAGTAAGAACTTCAAAAAATCTATTCTAGGCACTTGAAAATTACACAATAAATTATACTAATTATCGTTAATTATATGTACAGAACACTAGAACTTATACTTCCTATCTAACTGTAACCTTGTATCTGCTGAGCAACCTCTCTGCCAAGGACCAGTCTCAGCTTGGAGAGGGGTTCTGAGAGAAGAGGTGTCTGGCAGCAGCAAAACAAAGGCCTTCAAGTCAAATCGTGGGTCCAAGCCTCAAGACAGCTTTCCAGACTGCTTTCTTGAAATTCTGTTCTCACTAGAGATCTCCAGATAGGGCTCTCTCTCTCTCTCTCTCTCTCCCCCTCTCCCTCTCCCCCTCCCCCTCCCCCTCCCCCCCCCCTCTCTCCAGCTTTCTCTTGCTGTTCTCTATTCTAGATGGTTCTCCAAGCAGTTCTTTCTTTCTATTCTAGAAAAATTCTCTGGAAAGCGCATCTCTTGCAGATCAGAAGCCCAGTCTTTTATTTTACATATCAATCCAGTCATTTACTCCAGCTTTCCTTTTGATTATCCTGTGAATCTGCATCCAAAGACTCCAGCCCCTTAATTCTTAGGAGACAGCAAGCACACACTTCTTTGAACTTTGCAAAAGAATTGAGAGATCTGCCTGCCTACAGATGATAAGCTAGCTGGGTGGGACTCCATCCTGAAATGACCATTTCTACCACACCTGAGCCTAACCCTGCTCTGTCCAGGCAGACCTTGCACTCAGGAATCTGTCTGCCTTGTAAGCGTAAACAAAAGTCCTTAGCTGCAATCACCGGTTCCTAAATCCCCTTCCTTAGAATCTTGTTGACTCACAGCGCAGTTGCTTTTGTTCCTTTAGATTCGTGAAGCCCCTCGTATAATTCATATTGGATCCTTACTTTTTAAGAAATGATATATTTTTGAACCTGTGGTTTTCAGAGTTCTTCCACAGCTTTAAGGGCTGTCCTGAAGGTCCTAGCATTTACCATTTTTCTGAGACACCTTTCCCTCCCAAACTCAACTCGTGCTGCTAGGATTATCATGGAGTCATTAACATTAAAAGGGAGGACTTTCCTCAAAATAAAGTATGTACATTATTATACAAACAAGCCTTACACCCACACCCACAGCAGCCAGATGGTCCTGTTCCAGGAGCCGGAACCATATCCTTCTGTCCCTACCAAGGCCATGCTGGACTCTGCATCTCCTGTCTTTTGTTTTAATTCAAGAGCGGGATATCAATTGTGAGTGTGGTTATTGAGCACTGGACTCGCTTGATGCACACGGGAAGAAGAAACAAACCAGCATGAATAAACCAACTGAAATTCCTCCATTTATCAGCAAAGTCCTCCAGGAAGATAGAGAAGTGAACTCGTGCACACCAGAGGCAAAAGCTGCGGATACTTCCTCAATAGAAGTGGATCCCACTCTAGAATTGCTAATATCCTTGATCTTATGATGCAGGGAATCTATATCCAAAGCCAAATTAGAATTGTTCCAAAGTCCCTTTAAGTGAGACTGAATTTTAGACCAGTCATGTTCAGAGGTGTTATAATCCAAGGGGGTTACACAGACCAATGAACAGTGAATGGCATTGCAGTGAGAGCCTGATCTTAATATTTTGACTTTGATTTCCCATAAATAGAACGGCTTCCTCTAAAGCATTAAGTCTATCCTGTGAAGTTCCCTGGATCAATATTCTCCTGGATCAGGAATGCTATTGACACATTTGTGGATAACTGATCTACATGATATGCTGTGTGATGTGTAGACAAGGCAAAACTAGAAACCACACCCATTAAGGCTGTGATCCCCAATATGAAGGCTGCAACAAATCTTTTAGATCTCACGAGAGCGAAAGTAGTCCTATGCAAAACCTTTATAAACAAATCTGGCTAAGAAGGGCAATCTCCCCTGAGAAAATGTGGATGCATCTTGGATGAGACCCAGCCCAGAGTATGTCGGGCTTTGGCTGTCTCTTTAGATGCTGCGCACAGAGTGGGTCTCTCAAGGCCAGCCAGCTGCAGATGACTGAAAGATTCAGGACCTCCTCTGCTCCATCAGGAGAGTCTCCTTTAATGACTGATCACAATTTTCTTTCCACATAGCAGCAGACCTGTGGAATAGTCACTACAGGGGTGGAGAGAGGGGCTAATGTGCATGTTAAGCCTGTAGCAGCTTGATTGGCAGCATGTCGGCGGTCAATTGTTATAGAGGTCTAAAAGGAGGCAAGGGCAGTAAGGGAATCTTGGTCCTGGTAGGAATCCTTTAAGTGGGAAGTCACCTGTGTTACCTTAAGGAAAGTGGAGGAAAGACTTGGTAATTATTTATTCCGTGTGCTTTATGTAGCAGAGGAAGAGGATACCATGGTAATTATGGATCTGGGATAGGCAATAACAGCTTGTCTGTGAAAAGGACACTGGCTTAAGTAGATAGTATTATTTTATTAATTAAGGATTAAATAATGGTTATTTATGTAGTCAGTTTGACCTATGAGAGGTAGATTTGAGTGGATCCCCTGAAGCTTATAAGAATCTTTTAAAGTTTACAAAAGAGAAATCCCTTTCCTATCACCATCTAAGCATGATTCACATGCTGTAACCTTCATAACTTCCAATACCATCCTCAATCACTTTCCTCGACCGACCTTCACACACTCTCTCAGACCCCCACGCACTCTCTCAGACCCCACGCACTCTCTCAGACCCCCACGCTCTCTCTCAGACCCCCACGCACTCTCTC